>JACXSJ010001692.1:0-76271 GCA_014851325.1 Pentalonia nigronervosa | reverse complement strand
CTCCCAACCCCCCCCCCCCCCCGCCAGCATTAATTGCGTCTATGTTTGGTTGTAATTTGTGTAGACAATATTTTGTCCATTATTAATGTGGATAAAGTTAAGCTGTCATCGTTTTACAAGCACATAAGGTATTCATAAGACGGTCGAAAGCAGCGTATTTATTTCATGATTAAATGACTTAAAAGCCTTACAATATTACGCGGGTGTTGACCAGTTGCCCCCTGCGGCTGTTATCGGCGTTTATAAAATGTTCCAGTTACTCTCGACTGAATGTACCAGCCGTCCTCAACCGAATGTATCAGATGCCCTCCATATTACACACACACACACACACACACACACACAATGCATATAATAAAAAAATAAACATAAAATTTATAATTATAAGTGGTATACAACGTAATTTGTCAAAAATTAGTATAAAATGATAGAACAAAACTTAGATATTCGCAATTATATGTAATAGGTATCGTGTTTTATAATACTTACTAATAAAATAATATGAACGGAATAATAAGTAAAAAATACTACTAATAATAAATAATACTACCTAACAAAGTACCTAGGTATACGAGGTATATTTCCTCGTATATCGGAAATCAGTCGAAACGCGTCTAAAATTACGCGTTATGGTAAAATTCTCTTTTCACACCACGTGAGCTATTAATTATTATTTAGTATTTTTTAACAAATTACACTGTATACCGCAATATTGTATCATGAAAATTTTTTTTTTATATTATTTATTATTCACCTCCCCTACTTTACAGGCTGGTAATTATACTGTAAATATATTTTTATCGAATAATATATAATATATGAGGGCAACTGATATATTCGGCTGAGGGTAACTGGTACATTTGGTTGAGGGCAACTGGTGTATTTTGCTCTAGGTAGTTTGGGTAGGGGGAATTGGTACACGCGCTATTACGCGCCTACTTGGAATAATCGGATTTCAATTTCGTAAAATAGATCTGAATTTATTGACATAATTTCTAGGTTGTTGTAGTGTCTATATGCACGTTTCATTTGGCCGATGGCGGTTGAGTTTGACTGACATCTGTATTACACATCACCGTTAATATCTTTACAAATATAATATTATGGACGTCAGCACATTTCGGCCAATAGGTACCATATTTTTTTTATTTTATCTTTTTCTGTGGAAATTTTTGGAGTGGCTTGAAACATTAAAAATATTCGAAAAAATATCAACTATTAATGCAGTTTCAATCGAATTTCACTCAGACCAGTGATTTTTTAATGCGACCAATTAGACATACGGACCAAGATAAGATAATAAGCGAGACGATTGTCCGACAACTTGGTTTCTGCAAATTAATATATTATATACGTTATCAGAGTATTTTTAATCTCATATTTGGCATTTAGCCATTTAATCGTTCTGATAGCGCAGTTTGGAATAGTTTTTTCCATTGTTGTTATTATAAAAGTTAATATCTATATGTAACAGTTTTGGAACCATATAAAAATATACGTGTGTTCACTTTTTAACGATATATGTTAACTACAACTCAGTACACATTTTTATTTTCTACTCGTTGAGCGAGTAAACACTGTATTCACCATTCCATCCATTACTCAGTGAACACAGTATTTACTACTTACCTAATGGCATGTAAATAAGTCGAGATCGAGCTGTGTGTTTTATTAAATATAATATTATACAAGGTGTCCCTTGAGAATTTACCCGTCATTGTGATATCTCCTGAAATAATGAACGAATGAAGATATCATAATTCTGTTTATTTTGTAAGACTCCTCAGGAACAAAGATTACAAATATTTCATATTTTAATTTAATTTAATGTTTTGGTAAAAAAATTAAAAAAAATAATTTTCTATTAATGGTTTAAAAAAAAAAAAAATCGATGATAGTCATTTTGTAGATTTTATTTTTCTGAAAATGTTGATGTTTGAACATTTTATTTTCATTAACTTCGTGATTTTTAATAATTTCTTTAGTTTCCAAAAAAATTGTGTATTATTTAACACCACTACATAATCCATAATTTAATGCTTTGATATTATCTCGTCTCATTTTCCGTTAAGGTTTATTTAATTATTAATTATTGCGTAGTTGTTCTATAAAATATGATTCTCGAAACTAAAAAAAAAGATTAAAAATCACGAGGTCAATGAAAATAATATGTTGAAACGTCAACGACTTTGGAAAAATAAACTCTACAAAATTGCCATCTTCAATTTTTTCGAAAGTAATCAATTAAAAAGTTTTTTTCTAAAAATGTTTTACCAAAATATCGAATTAAATCAAATTATAAAATATTTGTAGTCCATTACCCGCGAGTCTTACAAAAAGAACAGATTAATATTACAATATCTCTATATCTATTATAATATGGAGATATTATTTCAGGAAATATATCGCAATGGGTAAATCCTCACGGGACACCTTGTAGGTTCGGTTAGATTATGCATAGGCGTTGGGCACGATTTTATCTGGGCTGGTTACCATCTGGTTCCTGTTCGTGCAGCGGACTACTCATATGCAGCACAAAAAATGATTTTTATTCCTATATTTAAATTAAATATCGAAAATCGTGCACTCCCGCCGACTTGAAGTTTGAAACTATAAAACTGTACGTCTCATAGTTAGGTTTACATATTATAACCATAACCATTACAAATACCATGTAGTAGATATAGTACTTAATTATAGGCTAAGTATAATCATATACGACTGTATATTGCCGTTTGTTCCTTTATATAATGAAAACTCTCTATAACAAATCTTAAAGGACCAAGAGATTTCTTTCGTCATAGAGAGTTTTCGTAATAGAGAGAGTTTAAAAAGATTTTAGTGGGTTATAAAGCAAACCAACCATTATTATGTAATGTTTACGTCAATGACGCGATTGGTGGGAGGGGGGGTAGAAAGGGGTTGCAATTGCGACCCCAAATTTAATGCTGGTCCTGAAATTAAACCAATATAAATTCATTACTCATTACTCATTACTATGAATACATTAAAACAGAGAACAACAATGAGACAATTACAATTTTAAAATTTTGAATTTTGTATTCTAATTTTAAAAGATTATAGATACATGTGATTTAAATAAAAATAATGTTTGTAGCTAATATTTAATAACTTATAATTCATAGTTTTTAATAATATGCACGTATAAATAAAGAATTATTTATAAATTTATAATGAATATGATTTTAATATTTTATTAAAACATTATTTGTTTTTAGAGCGTTGTAGGTGTGGGATCGAAGCCTTCACGGCTCAGTGCATATCCTGAGTTTTTATAAACTTTAACGTTATGCCCAAATTACGACACTGGTTTACGTTACATAGAGTTTTTCGTTGTAAAAATTTTTCACTGTACTTATAAGGCCCGTGACTGGGAGAGGGAGGTCCAGGGGTCTGGACTCCCCCAGAATTTTTTTTAAAAGTAGATACATTTTAGTAGTGAATTTAGTTTATTGACTATAATTGTATCTAAGAATAGAGTTATTAAAAAAAGTTGGACCCCCTCCTCTGGAATTTGTTTTCAGTTACGGCTTTGTGTACTTTTAATCTCTGACGTGTGTGATAAAGCCGCGCTGTGTACGCACAAAAATACAGGTACCTAATCTTGTTAAGCTTCACTAATAATATTATGTTTTCGATTTATTCCGAAAAGATTTAAGCAGGCACCTACCTCTGCTATAGGTACACACAATAATAGTCAATAGCTGTGTATCAACATATTATATATTATATACATTTAACCGATTATCTGAATACAATATCGTCGTGGGAGTATATTATTATATGTATGTTATAATGCACGGATACCTGTTTAATACGTCATATTATGTATATATTATGGATAAATAAATCCTTGATAATATGCATTGTTTTCTGAGGATCATTTTTAGACTGTTAAATATAAATCGTGGTAAAATGATATAAACATGACGTTGAACTATCAGCTAAGCTATAGGCAACTACTTTAATATTTTATACGTCTTATACCGTTAATTTCAGAAATCAAAACTAACAATACAGACATTACGGTTAGAATGAGACTGAATGGGCAAATTTAAAGAATTTAATGTAATTAAGGAGGAGTTACGCGCGATGCGCTTAAAAAACGTTTGGTAGTCGAGGCAGAATTAGTAAACAGTAGAAACCGTTTATAATGACAAACCTGGTGTAATGACCTTAGACTGCAAGTCCCTGTAAAACTTCTAATATTGTATTTATTAATTTGTATCGATTACAATGACTATACTGATGTTTTGACGGTTATTTTCGATTAAATTGGAAAAATATTTTATCTTTAATGACTTTACCATATTTAATACCACAACAAGCGGTTCAAGAAGAACAAGAAGAAAACATAAGTCTTCCAAATATAAATGATTATGTTAACTTTGATAATGATGTGCTAATTTCAAAACCATTAAATGATCAAGAACTTAATTCTTCATTGAATAATCAACCCAAAGAATCCGAGGAAGACGATAATAGTGAAGAAGCTGATACTCCCGATGAAGACTTATCTATCAGTGCAGTGTTCAATACAGTAAAAATGTTATTGAATTATATGGCTCTGAATAACGTAATTTTAAAAACAAATTTTGAAAAACTAGAAAAAATATAGAGTATGATTTTGCACAAATAAAGATAACAGATTTTTTTAATACAGGGTAAATTTAATTCTAAAATAATAATTAAACATTTTTTTCTGTATGTATTGAAGTTATGATTTAGTAGTACAATTAAGTGGTAAAAATATAACACATTAATTGTAATAAAATATTATGTTCGTCTAGATGTATAATTGAGTTTTTAAATTTTTTTTTCGTCATTTTGATTATAATGACAATTGGCTATTATAATCAATTTTTACTAGTCGCTTATATGTCATTATAAACGGTTTTTGCTGTATATAGAGATTCTGTGAAATAATAATACAATGAAACCTCTAAATACAGGACACTCTCGGTCACTGAAATCGTAATCGTTGTTTGGAAGTGTCCGCTATTCAGAGGGTTCAGTTTGTAGAAAATGTGTAGTTTGTTCCCCCCCAAAAAAAAAATCGTCCGGTATTTAGAGGTATCTACTAATTAGAGGTGTCCGTTAGGGGAGGTTTCACTGTATAGTATTCTAATCTATATTCTCATTTTTGGTGAAATAATGATATCATTAAACAAAAATAATTTTGCACTGCTCACACGCCGGTTAAACATTTTTAACAATTTGTAGCCACGCGCAGTGAAATCAAATAGTTGGGCGTTTATTATTATTACTATTTCGAGTAAAAAGTTCAATAAAAAGTGCAGCTATTCTGCTCGGTATAGCCATCTGCACCCGAAATCACTGTTTTAAAATGCGATAAAAAATACATTTTTTTGTTCAATAATTAAAACGAACGTTTTAAACTCCAATTTTGAGAGTACACAAGACACGTAGTACACGGTTTGATACCGTAACAGTCGTACAATCGTTTAAGTATTGAAATATTTATGTTGTATATGAATATAATAGTTTGCCCACTCTTTTTCGGACATGTTTATAGAGTTTTACCCGTTCTGTAGTAAACAACAGTAATATGTACATCTCTTTTTGGATTCTTTAATTTAGAAAAAAAACTCCAAGGGGGGGGGTCGGCTATACACACATCGCCCTGATAACGGTCAGCGCGCATAATACATATTATTCAGATGTTATTTAGATGGACGAAGAGAGAAAGAAAGAGAGATAGAATACTAATAATAATCAACAACAATTCATCACGTGCATAGACCTAGTCACTTCGATCACGATTAACCTCGCTGAATATTAATGTATTCTTTTTTTTATTTTTGTTCGACAGCAACACAGGGTTGGACCTTAACAATGGATCGTTGTTATTTTGAATACCAAAGTATTATAGTAATATGTATAATGTATATATTAAAAAATATATAGGTATACAAAGTATATACAAGTTTATATATGTATAATACGTACGTGTATATAATATCTTGAGACTCAAAGGATTCACCTAATACGCGTTTTTAATCAGATGAATTATTATATAATATTTTTACACGAAATTAAACGTTCGTATTGTCCACCAGAAAGAAGATTGATGGTGCGATGTTATTATTTAATATTTTTTATCGTTTCATAATAACAATGGCAATATTCTCGTTGAAAAAAACGAGCATCATGCGATAGCGAGCTCTATCACGTTGACTTGAACTTGGCACAACTCTAATGAAAACAAGACCAATTCGGTTGGAAATTTTTATAGGTATACATATATTGTATTTAATATGTTACCGATACAATTTGCAAAATTGTTGTACACACGAGTGGTAATGTGATATAATAGGTGTATTGTGGTATGCGTCGTAGGTACTGCGTGTTTTTTATATTTTTTTAACAGAACACGAGGTGCAATTTTTGTTACTTTATTTTACTTTTTGTCGAAAATGACTAGGTAACACTCAATACCAATATTATACTATATTAGTGTTGACCAACGGTATCGATATCGTGGCTTATTTTTCATGTTTTCGTTATCGATATCGAATTAAATATTATCGACGTATAGCAAAGACAAATAAACAAAAAAAAAAAAAAATATAAAATAACATAGATAAATATTATAAAGTATATAATTACTAATATTACTAATTTTATTTTGTTAATTATTTATTTCTATTTTTATTATTTATTATATAAGATGAACAAAATTTGTAATTAACTAAATATAGTAAATTAGTAGTTAATTTAAAAATAAATCATAAATCTAATCTTTTCTTTCTATTATCAAGCGTTTCTAATTGTAAGTAGCGGCTGATATGAAGAGCGAGGACAACGTTCGATACCATCACATCTGAATTATATAATTCGTATAAAATGGTTTCGAATTGAATTAATAGCTTTTATAATACCAATTGACTCCGAGGACCACACAGTAAATCCATAATCGAGTAATAATCTGATAAAAAAACAATAGAGTGATTTTAATACTAAAGAGTTGTTTTAAAGTCTTTAAAAGTACGATTTATAAAACCTAATATCAAAGAGTCTTTATTAATATGATAATATTTATTATTTATTTATTATATTTGTTGATCACGATTGAAACTGTAGGTATACAAACGCAATAGATGTGTACAAAAAAAAAAATGTACTTATACAAATAATTTTAAAAGCTCAAAGTTTAAACACCTTACTATGTTCACACACACACACACACATTTATTTGTTTGTATAAAAGTTGATAGAGAAATTGCGTTTTCCTAAACTCTCCCCTTGCGCGCGGACCAACACTACGGCATCGAGTGCCCCGGCCGAGCACCCGTGACATTATTAGGACCGTTGAAAACAATATCGTAACAATATTGAGCTCTGAAAACAATAATCAATAATCAATTCGCATAATCAGACGGCCTATCTATATACCTACTGTACACGGGTAGATATTACTGTATTAGTGATAGGGTTCGGAAATTTTTGCGTTTGAATGTTTTTCCGTGGTAGAATTCTGCATATATGATACGAATTTCTATTGTGAGATAGTTAAAATTAATACGATTTTTGACTTTTTGTACAATATTTGCCATATTTTTACAAAAAAAGGTATATTCGACTGCAAATGCAAATTGCATTTTCAACGATAATGATAATAGGATATGCCATATTTTCATATATTTTCATATATTAATATCGTTTTCACGCGTTTTCCCCATATAATTTTAATTACTTATTTTAGACAATTTTTCGGTAGTCTTAATTACATATTTGCATATTTCGAATAATTTTGGTGAATAATTAAGAACCAAGCCTTATGTATCTATTACATGTGAGTACGTTTGGATACTATTCTGCAGACAAGTCTAAACAGTAAACACGTTTTTTTTAAAAAAAAAAAGTCTAAGACTTGTGTATATATTATTATGCATTTATTTTGCAATCAAAAATTTAAATAAAACAAATAAAAATATTAATATATTAAATGTCTTGTCAATAATAATGATTTTTCATATCGTATTATATAGCACGTTGATTAGAAAATAATGAAAGTAGACATGATTTTTAGGCAATAACGCATTTAACAGTATTTTACGATAATTCCTACTTTTTTCTTTCTTGATTTTTAATCAAGTATAGTATGGTAATTGAAATAAAAAAAGCCTGAATTTTGAAAACTTCAAGAATTTGTGTTAAATAATAAAATAATAAAAATGTAATTCAGTAATAATGAGTAAGTGGGTAATTACGTTAGATTTAATATAAAATATTAATGAGAAAGATCCGATGGACGACTATGAATTGATTTCCAAATGTCGAATTGGTTCCCGCAAGCTTTCATGATAATACGACCTTGTTAAATTAACTTTTCAAATTATTATGATATATTCAACCAGAAACAATTTCCTTCCCATTTATTCAAACTTAGATCTGTCTAGAATTCAAATAAGTTCGAATAGTTCAAACACTATCTAGAATACCTAGGCATGGTTAAAAATGTTGTTCAGTATAATATATTAATATATACATAATATACATACGTATTTGTCAATAATAATAATTGTGCTTGTAATAAATAAGTAATAATAATATAATAATAAGTCATAATAGGTAAATAATATTAGAAAAAAATTAGTGTGGTATGAATTTACAACACACATTTTTAACGAACTGTAGGTTCGAAATTTGGCTCTCTTTCTATTTTTTAATATTTGTATCAATAAACTTTTCCTTTTCATTTGACTTTAATTTAAGTGAGCTTCTTTGCTTTATATATGTTTCGCATTGTATCGCTTTTAATTGTTCAATCAATAAAAAGATATTTGGATGGTTGGAATAAAATCTAGAATTCAGTTTTCCATGAAACGATTTGCAACAGTTTGTTGTTCGTTTTGAAGTGGCTAAAAGATCTGGCCAGATTTTTGGTAAAAAATCACTATCATTTTCAATATAATTTTCAAGTACATGATAAAAAAATGTATCAAGTTTTTCATATACTGGTTTTACAGCCATCAACTCAACATAAACGTTTTGTAATCTCCGAATCTTTATTTTTAAATTCATCTGAGAGTTTTAGAGATTGAATTTTTCTCCACCACGCCTGTCCTATGTGGAATTTACATCCGCTTAATTTAGAAATTTAGACTGTGGTCAAACTTCAGATACTGCCAGGTGAATAGCCTTTTCAAAATCAGCAAAAATAATTTCAGGCCTCATATGATGTTCTATAAATCGAAATGCTTATATATAAGTAGTACTGTTCTTATTGGGCTGTAGGAAAAAAAAAACTAAGGAAAGATAATTGTTATCTTTTACACCATTCATGGTAAAAAACTGGTAAAATAATTTTGGTCAATTTTTAAAAGTTCTACCAACAAACACTGTTTTCATTTTGCTGAGTATCTCTAAATTATGTGAACAAGTAAAAATTGCAATATCTGTTTCACAATCATTAATAAATTAAAAATTTTCTCCACAATTTGTTATTACATCATAATTATCTAATGCTTCATATAGTTCTGTTAATGTCTTAGGTAATTTAGGTAACTTACTCGATCGACTAGCGTGAATATTTTGTCTTACTCTAAAAACGTTATGCGCTGTAAGCTGTTCAATATCACCATTGACTAGTAACTCTTGGCAAATTAATTTTGTTGGACGTTCAAGATTTTCCTGAGCCTTTCTTTTTAAGTTGTTGCTTAATGCTTACCTGTCAAATATATTTTCACTATCTTTGTCATGATTGTGCTCGAGATTAAATTCCTCAATATTATTTAAATTATTTATTTCTAAAAACGATTTGCATTTTATTTTTGTACAAGTCCAACGTTCCATATTTCTTGATAGTTCTTTTTGGAATCTGTATTTAAAACCCTTAATAACGAAGAGTTTTTTATTTTTTTTACTTAACATCACTTTCATTTTAACGCACGTACTAGGTTAGTTGTCACAAGACTGACGAAACATAATCAATCTATTAGATATAAAATTATATTTATAAACTTTCCCAGACATCATAAAACCTAATAAAATATTATGAAATTATCGATTGTATATATACGTATCTTGTAACGGTGAGTTGTATACTGATAAACTGATAAGTAATTTTATTCGAGAACCAATTCGAACAGTTGTATACTGGAAATTATTTTTTTCGGGAATCAATTCGTACACTTTAATTGACCCGGGAACCAATTCTACGTTTACCCATTTGATATTACACCCAAGCAGTATAACGATTTGAATCCATAAAAATGTCTGTGTGAACAGTCCCAAAATTTATATTTTTTAACTTTTCTTCTAAACTACGGTAGCTAGAAAGTTGGTCGATAGTTCATTAAAATGGATTATTAAGTAGATACGAAATGTAAAATTAAAATTTTTTAAAAAAAATTATTTAAATTTTCAGAGTTAAAAAAAAGAGTTTTTTTCGCTAGATTTTCATTTAACGGAGTAGATTTTCGAAACTAGAGAACGGATTTTATTGTTTGGGGTCTTGTTAGATTCACATTGGCTAGAAGAAGTGCAGCGAAGATTTTTAGAACTTTATCTTCAATCGTTAATCCACAACAAAGCTTTAAAGCTAAAAAACATCAAGAAACGCCTAATAAAATGTGTTTTATTTTTTTTTAAAGCTCTATAGTGAATTAACTGTTAAAGATAAAGTTCTAAAAAATCTTCACTGTACTTCTCTAACAAGGCCAAAAAAACAAAATCCGGTCTCCGGATTCGGAGATCTATCTCACTAAATAAAAATGGAAAAGATTTTTTTTTGCGGGGCTGTTCACACCAAAGTTTTTCTGGATTCAAATTGTTATACCGCTTGTGTGTGATATCGGATCTCTCTTATATATTAAAGCTAGTTTAATTACCCACCTAATCATTATTACTGGTTACATTTTTATTATTTTGTCTAGTGTATTACAAAGACCAGTTTTATGTGTCAAAGAATGCCATCATCATAATCAGTCTACATTTTTCAGTTTGTGTGAAACGTACATTGATCTATGTTTGGTTATAAACGCAGAACAAGGATCTATGTCCCAATATACATATGTGGCTGATTGTTCAAGTAGACAACATTATAATAATCCCTCAATTTTCTTGTGTTTACACAACAGTTATTGAACAGCAGTGGTCAACCAAAAACAAACAAGTCATTATTTCCGATTTTTTTTTAAATAATACCGATCAGTTTAATTTCTAAATCAGTTTTTAAAACATTCATATCAGGTATACTATTCGTTATCAAGTTTAATAAATAAGTAATTCAATAAATAAAACAAGCAAAATGAGTTTAATACATCTTAAATTCAAACCAGTTATATTCAACCTATTATATTCTACTATAAACTAACATTTTCTTAATAAATTAATTTGTGATTAATAATTTCTTTAAAGTGCAATTTTGGTTTAATCAAATTATAATAAATTACATACATATTACATGCAGTTAATACATTTCTAAAAATTAAAAATCAAGAAAGTTTACATGTCTGACTTGGCAAGCGTTTTTTTTTTTTTTATCAATATCAGTGAACGTGGAATGTCTCTAGTTAAGGAAATCGTATAGGGCCATAAGACCATAGTGAAAGTACTAAGATACATTTATTTTGCAAAACAAATTGTACAAGTAATCGATGTGCTTTTACAAAAAAAAAAAAAAAATGTAATTGGGAAGTGGCATAACACATCCAGCTTAAAAATAAAATATACAATTAATTTGATTTGTGTGTTTACCTAGTCAAAGTTGTAAATATATATATTGACGATATATTTGATTTATACTACATTGAATACATAATCAGGCCTAAGGCATTGACGTTATTGTCTTGGCACTTACGTTATTACTAAAATTGCATTATCCACGTTAAGTGGTAACATATTTATTATATTCTTTGAAATAAATTTTATTTTATTGATATAATATTGCGTATATTATTATCGAATTCGACTCGAAAAAATGTTTGAATATTTTGTCACACACATAACATAATATTAACATCTATTCATTGAATTATATCGATTCGTTTTTAAAATATCTACATATTATTATGGTATAGGTAGGTAAAAAACTACAAACAATTAATAATTTCAACCATTGTCATTTAATATGCGTTCGTATTTGCGTTATTATTTCGTAGGCACCCAATCTATATTAATTTAGGACTAGGGAATTCATGCCCTAAAAAACCTTAAAATATCTATGCATTTATGTCTTAAAGAATCTTACAAATATGCATTAAATATATATATATATATATATATTTATAGTATTTAATAAGACCTTTTTATTTTAATATCTAGATAATATTTACATAAATATAATTTATACAATAAAATTATTTTTAATTATCGGAAGTCATGTGTGCAATGTACTAATAAGAAACAATACGAGGGATCGACGAGGATAACACAAACACTAATTTTATATAAATAAAATCATCAAAATAATAAAGGTTCAGGAAATCTCTTTAAAACCATGTTTTTTTTATAAAATATTTATAAAACTTAAACCTTTAAGAGTACTAAAAATATGCACTTATAAATTAAAAATAATCAAATATGTAAAATGTGCAACTATAAATTTTTTTTAATATAAATTCGTATTATTATGAAATAAATTTCTATGATACTTAGCTATGTTTCGAATGGTTATTAAAAAAACATCAAACTCCTAGAAGTCCTTAATTTTAGATATTATATTATTGTATTTATTATAATCATTGATCATTTTATAAATTCCTACCCCGCCGTAACTAAAAATTAATTATGTATTTACTAGTTAATAAATATTAGGTTACAATATTGAATATTATATTATGTAGTTTGTTTGGATTAGACTGTAAATATGTGAATGGTCGAGGAAACAGTGTTGAGCAAAGATAATTGCAATTTATCAAGATAAATAAAAAGATAATTTTTTTTTCTATTTCATAGTGATTTATAATTACACAAAAATCAATACAATATTCTTGCCTGCACGTAAAGTCATAAAATATATCAATAATATTTTTACGGCTTACCCATGTAAAATTTTGGAAAATTCATGCAAATTTCATCATTCTAATACACGCATACTCGTATTTTGTATTTTGTAACTATTATTTTGTTTTTATCTAGTGGTTCTCATCTTTTATTTACTATCTAAATTAGTTTTTATTATTTAATTTATTACTTAAAAATATTATATTTGACATTTATCTATTTAGATGATTTAGATGATTTAATTAAGATGACGCGATTATTTATCTAAGCTGGCACATTATATATACATTTTTAAATTTATCTAGATAAGATAAAAGATAATTAATCATTTATCTAGATAATTCATCTAGATAAAATTATCTTATTATGTTCAACACTGCGAGGAAGTCCAGTGATCCTACCTTGGATTTCGGCGGACGTGGGGTACGTGAGGGTGACCAAGTGATTCCGCGAGGATTGGGGAGGAATTCGGAAGACGCGATTTTGCCAGATGGCTTCTAGATACATTTTTCAGGCCATCATAAATTAATCGATATCACGTTTATTTCGAGTTATACGTAAAATTCCATTGCAGGTACGCCGTGTTGTTGTGTTAATATTATAATCATAATAGCCACAACTAGTCGTTTAGGTTTTTATCCCAGTCAATATATAGAGGATTATACGATGGGTATAATCAACCAATAAAAAATATAACTCGATATGTATATTGCAGTTTACGCGCGTACAAGTATACAGCAATAAAGCCATAATCCGCAGTAATCTGTTATAATATAATTTGGTTTCCCGTACGGTGTGAACACCGAACACAGTGCAAAGTTTTTCGGCTTACGATTATTTATATTTATATAATATTAAATCGATTGCAGTGTATACATAATAATATAACATACCTATTATAAAGATTCTTTAATAAATCACTGGACACATGACCCATAACGTTACACAAAAATACGTTCATGTCGAAGCGCTTTTCTAGTATGGTTTGTGTGAAATATAATAATAATTATAATCATAGAATAAAATATCATTTCTATTCAATTCATTTTTTCCGTTCCAGTATGGGAAAAGGACATTGTGTATATTAACACAATTGACACATTCAACACCGGCGACGCGTTTACGCGTCAGTATCCAAAAAGAAGAAAGTTTTATTGTGTGAATATATTTTTGCTTAAACTAAATTCATATTTAAAATACTAAAATAGATAATATAATACTTTGACATGAATGAAAGTATACATTTACATACATAATATAATATGTGCGCATTATGGGTGAACTATTATACATGATTGTACGATCATAGGGAAAATTCGATGTAAAAATAACAGATTTCAAAACAAACTATTTTTTTTATGTTTGTTCTCTATAGCCACTTCAAATTTCAGGTATTTACAATAAAAGATACATTTTTATTAAATGAAAATGAAATGTATTAGAAATTAACGCGTAAAAAATTAAAAATTTGCTATCATAACAGCCTTCCAGAATATTTCTATTAATGATTATTACGAGAAATTTAGAAAATCACAAATTGTATTTTATATATTATACCTGGTGGTAATACTCAAAAGCACAAATCGTCTATTTTTTTTGATAACCTAAAAGCGCAAAACTGATTTGCGTTTTTGTAACTTAGTAGTGAAATAAAGGTGCAAAACTAAATGTTATTACCTGATACAATACTATTTATAATTATGTTAAAATAATATATAAAGAGCATCAAGCAGAAATTTACTTAAAATTTCAAATCAAATGGACAAATAATTACGAATTTTAACTCTAAAGTCATATATCTAATATTAAAACATATACCTGTACAGAAAAATGTCCAAATTGAACTACTTAAAAACAGGGCTTCAAATTTCAAGCTTAATTTCAAAATATTTATAATAATATTACTCTAAATGCTCAATTATTAATAACTACGGTTTTAATAAAATTAACTTTATATTTATTTTAATAAAAATTTTTTGCGCATATGAAATGCTTATTTTTACGCTTTTTGGGCTGTGTTTGGATCATATTTTGGGCTTATGAGCTACAGCTATACCTGGTAATTGGTAATTTAAATGGATTGTTTCCGTTTATTTGACGCACTAAAATAATATTGTTGGTCGCTTAATAATATTTACTGCAAAGGCTAAAATATATATTTTTTCGTACCTACTACACACTTTATATTAAACTTAACATTATTGTGAGGGGCTTTTCCTCCCCCCTCCCCCTTTCAAGATGTATTTAAACTATACGCATGAATTCATTAATATTTTTATTAGTTAAAAGTTATAAATTATTAATTCAAAAGTGTATGAGTGTAAGTATATCTAGTTTTTGTCGTTTTAAATAAGCAACTTCTCTAGAAGGTCATGACCACGCGCTGATAGTTCCTCGCTTGGCATCATTAAAAACTGTGCACATTAACTCACTGACTTTTTGGGATACCTTATGATTTTGTGCAGAGATGAGTATCTAATTTTTAAAGTTGCATCCTGTAAACAAAATAATATAGGTATATACGTAATTAAAATAGCAAAATGTATCAATTCTCTATGGAATATTAAAAACCTTACATTACATTTTCAAGTTTTATGATTGAAAAACAAATTTGGGTTATCGACATTAATCGAATAAAACTAAAACAACTGTTTATTTTAAATATCTTGTGTTAAAAAAAATCAAAATATTTTAAAAATTATATCAGCATATATCTAGAAAATATTAATATTTGGTTAAAATGCCTAGTCTCAACAATTATTTCTTTCTAAATATAGCAAATACGTCGTTCTTCTATACATTTAATAGGTTTTTAGTTTCGGGCATTGCCGGATCTAAGTCTTAGAAGGTTGGTGCAACTACAAATATTGCATGCCCCTTAAAAAATTTCTATTTTTAAATAATTTGATACATTAACTAATTTTTTTTTTTTTTGGTATTTGATAAAAGTAAAAATGGATTTGAAAAAAAAAATATTTCAACTAGGTGATGGCACTTTTTGGTTTATCTAAGGAAAAACTGAGTTTATAACAGTTTAAAACAGACGCTTGCGGGTTGTTCTTAATACTTTTTTTCTGGACCATTATTATTCTTAATAATTTATTACTTTACAAAAATAGAAAATCTAGAACACCAACCTGAGGTCCTTAAAACAAACTCATCCTTGAAATCCGGTGCATAGCACTCCTTATACCCCGCTAAATCCGCTAAATCTGATTTCGAGTGTATTTCATTTAATTTGAATTCAACAATAAATCATTATTATTGCATATGAAAAACTGTTCTGAGCAGAGGAGGTGTGTTTAACATTTTTTCATCAAAAACATCACATATATTAAACTGTTAATTATTATAATATAAAACCACTTAATCACATATCGTAGGACGGTGTGAATAGGTTCGTGATATAAATAGCTTAAAATTAGTCCAAGTACTTTAAAGTAAGTTGTTGTATGGTAAAAAGTATATATATTTCTCAGAATTAATATTTTTTGAACTACATTATATTAAATGATTTTTTTTATCTTTTAATATTATTTAGAATCAAGTTATCATAGTATTTTAAAATCGAAAATCTATAAATTTTAAAAAATATACATAACTATTGTTTGAATGTTATAGAATACCAAAAAAAACTTGCGCCAGTTCCAATTAATATTACGATGTCCTATTGAAATATTATGCTGCTTATGAAAATTAAAGTATATCTCATAACGGGTAAGCAATTTATAACTATAATTTTTAAAGACTGCGTTTAAATCTTTATACGCCCTCCGCAGTGGCGGGTCTGTATGTAATGTTCGACGTGTTGTTTTTATACCGACTCAGATGGCGGTTAGGGTTTAAGTAGGTAAACCTACCTTTGGTAAAGGTTAAAAAATCGTGTGTGTGTGTGTGTGTGCACTTGAACGAAATTCGATTCGGCAGCGGTGCGATAATCAAAGGCCGCACCGCCGAAAAGCGCTATAAAAAAACTCCAGTGCTGCGGTGTTGAGTCTTAGCTAATTTTTTAGGTAAGTAAATAAAGGTGCGTCCTCCCCTTGCAGCAGTCTCGTCTCGTTGCCGGAATTCCACAATTACGTTGTGAAAACACGCGGGTTTCCGTTACCTACTTTAATAGTTTAATTAAAACCACATCGTTGCGAACACACGAGCCTTAATTATTTTGCTTAGCCGTTGTGCGTCGTATATATGGGATGCTCGACTTGATCGCATTGTTTGACTTGTCAGTTTAATATTTCATCGCGAGACGTGTGCTACATAATATATATCATACACACATATACCGTGAATATACTGCATATTATACCGGTACATATAGTGGTACACCTACTGTGTCGTATGATGTACCGCAGGGTGTTTCGCATATTTTCCTACTATTATAATCTGGCGTGCACGCCATAACTATAAAATATTATACAGTGAAACCTCTATTAAAAAAACACTTCTCAATAGTGGAACCTTCCCGATAGTGAACACTTTTGAATTTCCCCCGGCAAGAATGTGTGTGCGTAATAGATGTTATAACCTCTTAATAGCGGACACTCTCAATAGTAGACGTGAACGCTAAAAACTGTTACCAAAATCAAAAAATACCTCTCATAAATAGATATAATACATGTACATATCGAAAACGTTTGAGTAATAAAAATATTATATTAAATATAATATTTTAACGAAATGTATAAAAGATAAATTTTATCTTTTATACATTTCGTTCATATTTTATATTATCTTAATGGTTTTTCAATTCGATAAATGAAAAAGTCATCAGTTGTGTGCTGTCCATCATGTACCTACGTTAGATTATTTAAAATGAACAACAATAAACGAAAAAGATTGAACTTTAAAGAAAAAATTAATATTATTAAGACTTAAGAATCAGAAAATCTCAGTGTACGAATATTAGCAGAAGGGTTTTGCACAAGCAAATCACAGGTTAAATAAAATTACACAAATCATATATATTTGTATAATAAACAATTAATATATTACAGTACAGTAAATAATAATAAATATATTTATGTAATAAATAATACAAATTTTAATTTGTATATATAACCAATTGTCTATAGCACCTCCCTATAGCGGACATTTTATAATTCCTCGAAAATGTTCACTATGTAGAGGTTTTTTCAATAGTGGAAAATTTTCTATAGTGAACATTTCTTAATTCCCTACGGTTGTCTGCTATATAGAGGTTTCACTGTAATATGCATTTAATGCCATCTAAACGCTGAAATACCTAATTGGAAATGTAATGTGTCTTGACTTTTCAAATATTCACATTGATTAGGTACTAAGCAATTACCAAATATTTGAAAATATTTATGAGACACAACTTTTGTTATTTTTATTTCGAGAGTGGTATACCTAAGCCAAAAAATAAATTTTATATCATAATAATATAATAATATATTTTATTAATTATTATAGCTATAGATTTTACCAAAACTTTATTACAAAAATATTACAAAGTAAAAATGTTATAGAAGGTGAATCACTCGGTATACCCAAACACTTCGAGATCCTTCAACTTGCATTAATAATAATATAGTTTGTAGTTTTTCATTCTATCTAAAATATATATATAATCTGATTGCCAGCTTCCGCAGCTATGCTATGCTGAGTTTTATTTTATTTTAGGGCAATATGATGGTTTAAAAAAAAACTTTTAAATATATTTGTACGTTAAAGAAATTATTAAAACTTGAAAAAATAATAACTTTTTTTTCTATAGCTTACGTTGAACTAAAAAACAAAATAATTATAACTGCTGTACTATACTAAATAATGTTCGTAAAAATATAAATGTATAATACATATACATTTTTATGAGCTGTACCATCATTTTTTCTGATAAGTGCTTAATGAGAGTGAATAAAACATTATCTGTATGAAAAAAAAAATTGTAAATCTGTTATATGTTCATTCACACAATAATTAAAATACAAATTTAATATCTTACGGTAGTCCAATGTACTTACATATTTTATATTGATCTTTTGTAATATATTCGTCTAGAATTATTTATATTATTAAAACTATTTGAGTCTTAAACTTCGTTTATCAATTTTGTGTGTGACTTTTATTATTTTGTTCATTTAAAATAAAATATACTTAAATTTATAAAGTTAATAAAATAAGTTCCTTTATCGATATTGAGATAACATTTTTTTTTTTTTTGATTATAAAGCTCATAAAAGTACAACAGTACAGAAAGTCTATGCATAATATTTTATTTGTTTGACAGTTATACATAATAGTAAATAATAAAAAAATCCGATTTATTAATTATAATAGAATGTTTTTAGTGTTTATAGGTATTATATTTACTATATTAATTGTCGATCAATAAAGAATATAAATAGCGTATAGTCTATTGTGTCAATATTTCAAGAGTAGATATTGAAATCAAACCAATTTCATATGTCCACAGAGTGTACCCTTTTGATAAATTATTTCGACCAATCATAAATTTGGAGTAGCGAAAATATAAAACGTCAAGGTTGGAAAAAATTATTTCAGGTCGAAACAAGAAGTCTATTGATTTTAGAATAATGTTTTTTTTTTTAATTTTAATACCTATCTATTATATAAGTAAATAATTTTACAAGGAAAACAAAGATCCAATTGATAAGTATTATCATGTATTATTATAGTTAATACATGTTTATATATTGAGAACTTAGTTGTAGGTCATGCCTTAAAGAGAATGTATATTACCATTTGAGGTATAATTTAATCAAATAATATTTTTATTATCTTTGCTCAATATTTATACTTTATTTTGTGATTGCTCACTAGAAAAATATTGTTCTTAATTTGTTTTCTCAAAATATTGCATATAATTTCTCCAATATCATACATCAGGCTGCGATCAACTTGAAAGCATGACTTTTAAATAAGCTTTATCTATAAAATATTTAATAATTAATAACTTCTTATCAAAAAAGAAACTTTGAAATATTTGATATATTAAAGCATAATATATATTATGAACACATTTTTAATTTTCTAAATATTATTGATAAAATAACTGCATAATATATATCTAAATAAAACGATAAACTTGCACTGTTTTTTACTAATTTCATCATAAATCATAAATATACCAATATAATATGAATCAATACTCAATGTACATTAAATAGTTTATTAAATTTTAATCAATAATTGTATTTTCATGTAAAAAGTAATACAAAAAATATTATATAAATAATCTGTTTAAGTTTGAATAAAACTTTTAAAAAATATTTATTATTATGGAGCTTTTTAAGATTTAGCTTAAAAAAAATTCACTATATGAGTAATAAGCCATTAAAAAAAATATGTATTTATTATTCATGGTAAAAATGACTAGAGTTCATTGTTAGTTAAACGAAAAGGCTTATCATATAAGGGCTGTGATGGGTAATATATACGTAGGAACTCAAGTGGTAAAAGTTATAATCACGTTTTGTACCTAAGTCGTAAATACTTAAAAAATGTTAATTACAACGGGAACCTTTTATAAATTATAAATTATTAAGTGATAAATTTAAACATTTTAATAATATTTAATATAATTATAATTATACCTACAAAAATGTATCATAATATGACTACAAAACACAATCCTTTCTATACGTTCAAAAAGAAATACAGACTATAAAATGTGAAACGCTGTTTTCTCATCTAAAGAATTAATTCAATCTATTATATCCAGTGCTTGAAACACTTTTTTTAAAACAGAAATAGTGTCACCTAAAATAATTAAATTTTACATTCAAAGAATATTTTTCGGAATACTTTGATACATAAAAATTGAATTTCAAACAAGTAGCTAATTAGAAAATTAGTCATAAGTACCTATTTAAAGTTTAAATGAACAGTGTTATAAACAAACATTCTGTACCCCTTTTACTAATTAACTCTACTCATCTAAAATGTAAATACTTATTTAAGTTATAACTAATTAAATACTCGTTCGAAATTTGATATTTATGCTTTATGCATCCAAATAATTTAAAAATATAGTATTTAGGAATGTTAAATTAAAAATTTGTGATGCAATTTAGTAAAGTAAAACAATATTTGTTGGGACACCGAAACGTCCACACGTTAATTCCGCGTACTGTTCTATAGCTTTCGATAGCAGTACTAAACGTTTACACTGCGCCGCTCTTATCTGGTATGTATATAACATTTAATTGGATCTAAAGTACGCTAAGAAGAAACCGCATAGTTAGTAACTGCCACACACGGGCGAAAGCCCGTTAAAAAAAAAAAACACCTTTACATAATATATCCAAAAATTGATTCAAATCCAAAAGCATCTATTCCAAATAATGGTAGTTTAGCTAAATTAAATAAACAAAATAGTCAAAATGTTTCTCTCATCACAAAAAAAAAAACAGGCTCCTCTTAAATCAAGATAACTCAAACTCACCATCTCCAAATCCCGATGACAAATTTAGATCGCCAAGAAAAACCGCTAGGGCACGCGATTCATCACTTGCAGGCTCATCTTTCTTTCCCACACAAAATCGCTTCTCGCCAATAGAAATTGAGGATTCGATTTAAGCTAATCCACCTACAAATCTAACAAAGAACAGTAGTCTTGAAAACAACTCCCAAGGTTCACAGGATAAACCCAAAATTTCACCAATATACGTGCACAATATTTCGGATTACGTAAAATTCCACGAGTCACTAGATAATATAACATTAGACGATTACTTGATCATCAACACAAAATCTGCCTTAAAATTTAACCTGTGTTCAGTCGACGATTACAGAGCCACAACAAATTATTTAGATGAATCCAAAGCCAACTATTACACATTTCAACTTCCCGAAAATAAACAGTTATCAATAATTATCAAAAATCTTCCTGTAAATATTACTGAACAGTGTATATTCAACGAGCTCATAGAACAAAAATTTGAAGTCATATTAGTTAAACGTCTTCAGAACAAATTTAAAAATCCGTTACCTATCGTAGCCGTACTATTGTCGAAACTATCCACAGGTATATACTCCCTAAACAGACTCTTATACTGTGTTGTAGTCGTTGATCCAAGAAGACCATCAAAGGACATCCCGCAATGTTCAAACTGCCAACGATTCTTGCACATGAAAAAATGTTGTCATCTACCACCTAGGTGCGTAAAATGCGCAGGTGACCATTATTATAGCCTTTGCCAAAAATCTAACGATACGCCGCCTAAATGTGTCAACTGTAATAGCAACCACACGGAAAGTTATAGAGGTTGTACTTATTACAAGGACATCTCAAAAAATAAAAATAAAAAAAACGATAATAGTAATAGATCTCGATTACCGCAGAGTAATTTCCAAGCCGTACAAAGTACCTTCGAGTATACGTCAATTAAACCGCAAGATAACGCGTTCGTCGATAAGTGTTCGTATGCTTTCACAACAAAAAGCAAATAAAATAACCATTCAAACAAAAACACAGAAAACGATTTTATGAATTCACTTTTAACGTTAATCAACACATTCGTATCGCAATTATTGCAGAAAATAATTGAAAATTTGCCAACCATCATCAATAGCCTACATATACGAGTAAATTCAAATGAGTCCTCATAGCACTATCTTACTAAACTGGAACGCCAACGGTCTGAAATCTCATAGAAACGCTCTCCTAGCTTTTCTCAACCATCACAATATCGATATCACATGCATAACGGAAACGCACCTATCAGTTACAGATAAACTAAAATTCCCCGGATATAAAATGTACCGGGTTGACCGTGTCACACAAACACGCGCTATGGTTGGAGTTGCTATCTTAGTCCGTAATCAAATTATTCAACAACAAATGCCCACATTAAACCTATTGTGTCTAGAAGTCGTAGCTATGCTAATTGGACTCAACAATCGATCTGTTACTCTTGTTAGTGCTTATCAGCCATCCAGCCGTCATATTCATATCTCATATTACGAACAATTATTGAGTCTTAACAGCTCAATTATAATAGCCGGAGATCTAAATCCAAATATACACATTGGGGCTGTCACGTTACAAACCCGAACGGCCGTAAATTACAAACATTTATAGCCAACACGTCCTATACAGTGTCCGCTCCAAGTGAACCTACATACTTCCCTTCGGACGTAAATCGACTTCCCAACATATTAGATATTTTAATACTCAAATCAGTCCCATTAAATTGTGTACATGAACCCTTAGCAGAACTCGATTCAGGCCATATCCCGATAAAAATAACAATAAATTCATCTCCCCAAATGTACCCAAATAACGATTCACTAATTAAAGGCAAACCAGATTCAATCGAATTTTCTGACAGGGTGCATTCAAGTCTAATAATACCTAAAACTATTTCTACGATTCAAACTGCTGAACAAACAACCGATCACATCATGGAAGTTGTCTGGGATGCTGCGCGAGCTTGTTCAAACCCTGCATCGGACAAATCCATCTAGTTTCGGTATCCTACCACCATCCATTTCTTCACTTATACGACGCAAGCATATCACTAGGCGCATTTGGCAATATCAAAGAAATCCCACAGTCATAAAAATTCTAAATGAACTCACTAAAAAAGTCCAAGTGGCCCTTCAAAACTACTGAGTGTTCTCGTATAATAAATTTTTGTCTAACATGCACCCTGGGGAGCCAAACTTATGGAAAAAAACTAAAAGATTACTTAATCAAGAAATTAGCGTCATCCCTCCTTTTTGCACAGACTCAAATCTAGTTATATCTGACATAGATAAATGTAACGTGTTCTCAGATATCCTGCACCTCATCTTTTCGCATAATCATATAGGTAATCTCAACAACGATTCTAGAGTTAAGTATGTATGCTCTGGAACAACCTGACTACTCAGTCCAAAAATGTTTTGGTTACGTAACTTCAAACGATGTTAAGCAAATTATTACGAATCTTCCTAAAAAAAGCACCCAGTCACGACAAAATCACGAATCTCATGTTTAAAAAATTACCTTCAAAAGGATTCGTCCTGCTATTTACCTTATTTAATTCACTATTACGTCTTGGTTATTTCCCTGTTAAATGGAAAAAAGCAATGATAATTCTTATAAAGAAACCTGAAAAAGACAAGACCAATCCTGATAGCTACAAACCTATTAGCCTCCTAACATCCTTATTAAAGATTTTTGAAAAAGTCATACACACCAGACTCCTCGATTATTTGAATATCATGGACGCCATTCCGAAATTCCAGTTTAGTTTCAGATCCAACTACTGTTCAACAACTCCTATAGATTACGGAACACATCAACTCTGCGTTTGAAATGCACTGTCACACTGGCGCAATATTTATTGATATTTCAAAGGCGTTTGACAAAGTGTGGCATGAAGGCCTCCTTTTTAAACTGCGTAACATAAATACTCCAATATATCTTCTTAATATAATTCGCTCATTCCTCTCAAATAGATAATACTCAGTGAGAATTAACGACAGTGCCTCTAACATTAAGTCTATCTCTGATGGTGTACCTCAAGGTTCCAAACCTGGTCCTATTTTATTCAATCTATACGTTTCTGACATCCCTCAATCACCACGCACACATATTTCTCTCTTTGCTGATGATACAATCATCTTTACGGAATCACGCAACATCGAAGCGATAACTACTAATTTGCAAATTCATTTAAATACTCTCTCACACTGGTGCCAAAACTGAAGGATCAAAATCAACGCCTCAAAGAGCATTGGAGTTATTTTTAGTCTACGTCGCTATATTACTCCCCTACAACTAAAATTTGACAGTGAAAATATATCCTGGAAACCGGTGGTTAAATACCTAGGTGTAACTCTTGACAAACGACTCACGTGACATCCCTACATTTCATCAATAGTCCAGTAAGCATACCAGCGCATCTCAATGCTTTACCCCATCCTAAACAAAAATTCAACTATACAAAAAATAAAATGTTCTCTCCAAATTTTTAAACAAATTATACGCCCAATTCTCACCTATGCTTGCTCGATATGAGGTAATTATGCATCCTCACACATCAAAAAAATACAAATTGTCCAAAACAAAGTCCTCAGAATAATTGCAAATGCTCCATGGTTTATCAGAAATGCAAATCTCTAC
This sequence comes from Pentalonia nigronervosa, assembly GCA_014851325.1. NCBI lineage: Eukaryota > Metazoa > Arthropoda > Insecta > Hemiptera > Aphididae > Pentalonia > Pentalonia nigronervosa. The sequence goes on along the minus strand of JACXSJ010001692.1, from coordinate 51,178 downwards.
AAAGACTTTCAAATCCAAGAAATCGAAGATCATATAAAAACATTAGCAAACAATTTCACTGCTCTCTTCCAAACTCATCAGGTGCAATTCACTATAACCTTCTCACTCATCCAACTCATCATCAATTAAAACGAGGTCGTTCCCATGACCTCCTACATTAAGCCACCTCTCAACATCCTATTCTTCATTCTACACATGCGTTTCTCTCAGATCACTATACGACCTCTCTGTTACTATAGTTACTAAATATTGTAAATATGTAAATACTAGAATATTATTGTAATCACATTGTTACTTCTGTATAACTTAAAATGTTCGAATTGTTAATTATCCTTAGTATTTATAAAAATTATTTGCTTTTTTTTTTAATTATCACGTTAATCTGTTAAAACTATTATGTAAATTGTCAAATATCTCTAGATATAGATAGCTTTAGGCTAGGAATGTCTCATATGTAAAAAAAATAAAAAAAAAAGTAAAGCAAAAATTTAAGAAATTATAACAATAAAAATATTGTGGAAAATGCTATTTTGCAAAAATATCAAATTTCATATTAAGTTCAGTATATTTTTTTAATTAAAACAAATTTTAAATCAAACCATAAACTACGATAACCAAATAAAAATATAACAATATGTATTTGAATTGAAAAAATTTCAATTTTGTACACTTACTGTGAGTAAATAATTGTTATGAATCAATAAAAAGAGTTATATATCAATATATATTTAAAATATACGTTTGCCTAACGAATTAAGTAAAATTATAATTTACGTTAGTATAATATAATATTCAAATCTATTAACTCGACCTATTAATTTACATATAACTATGACTTACATATACTTGTTCATAGAATACCATTTTTAGAATTTATTTCTACTTAAATTTTATGATATATTATAACCATTTAATAAATTATTGACGTGTACTTCATTGAAACAGTGATTAATTGATAACTGAAAGAATTGACAGGAATGAATTTATGCAAGGCACGATCAATTTACGATACGCCTTACAATTTATGTACCCATTATTAATTTAAAATATATTAAATATTCATTAGTTAAAGCTTGAAGAATACAACACTTAAAACAGTTAAAACTAATTATAAATTTGGTAGACACTAAAATCGCAAAAACAAAGATTATAGTTTTAATTAATTTGTTTTGGTCTAATTTGTATAGTACCTATGTAACTATTATTTTAAAAACAATACGTTTTCTTTTTGATTTTCTTTATAGATTTTTTTATAAGTAAATTATTTAAAGCTATTGTTTTTTAGAATTGACGTAATTCTAAATGAATTGCAAATTTTCAATTGAGTTTATGTGGTGGTTATATTATTTTAGTAAAATAATCTTGTTAGTAAACAGTTATTTCTCAAACCATAACGAACATGGATTTAATACAATCTTTAAGCAAAACAAATATTAAATTATTTATTTAGATATAGTTTTCAAATAAAAAATTAATATTTATTTATACATATTACATATGATGATATTATGAAATGTTATTCTAGTATAGTGTATCAGTAGTATTGACAATACAGAAGTCAACGAATCAACAGTAATAATAACGATGGACTACGAATTGGACTACAATATACGTATAAGAATAACTCATGGTTTCCTGATGTCCAATGATGAACCACCCATATGTGAAACCTGTGGAGTAACTTTTTCAGTAAGACATCTTCTGGCTGAACGCCGAAAATACACAGAAGAATTCAAAATACCCAACACTTTGAACCAAGACCTACCACCAGAACCAGAAATTAATAAAAAATATTATATTATATTTTCTAAAAAACCAAACTGATTAATATTATATTAAAACTAGGTTCGATGCAGTCGAAATTAATAAAGGTCACTTAAAAAAAATAATAATAATAATAACGATAAGAGTAATGATTGAAGACGCATTAAATAGTTAAAATATCATCGAATTTCGTTAGCATTAAATAAGCGTTAAATTTGATATTCGTGTCTTAAAAACGTGCATTTGATCACTGAAGTTTAAACTTAATGTACTACTAGAAACTGTTATTACACAAATCGCCAAAAGAACATATTAAAAAATATCGATCTCCTTTTCTTGATAGATTTTCTTCTGGCATACGATACTTTTGTATTCGTTTACAAACATATGAGATTTCCACAAAACAACAGAACACGACGTGTTTTTCACAAGTCTTTTTGGTATGAAAGAGCAACAGATCTCCTCGGGAACGGCCTTAAAAACTGGATATAAGATATTTTATAATAATATAATTGGATTATATGATATGCGATTCGATGGAGCTTTTCAAAATATGAGGTCTGGTGACTAGCCTGATCATCAAGTTTTTAGGTACTCACTTAAATCAGGCCTGACAGTTTCTGTATACCTGTTGATTGTCTAAATATATTGAATTATGTAGTGACGGTGTAGATCGGGGGTTGCCGACCCCTTTGGGAAGACCGGGCCACATAAAGTAAGTAGAAATTGTCGTGGGCTACATAATTTTTATAATAATACAATTTATTTTTTCTCTATCATTATTTTGATAGCACGTCCATACCTTATTAAATCAATATAAGGTATATCGATACCTTATAGTAATAGGTATTATTTTTAATACTTTTTTTCTCAAAATTTATATAAGTAATTGATGGTTTTGAAATTTGCGTAAAGTTAGGGAGATGCATCCCTCAGTAATTGAATTAATTAGTATTTAAAAAAAGAGTGTTTTTAAGAACTCCCTCGCGTATTGTTATTTATACTTACTTACTTACTTATTTACTTACTTACTTACGTACTTACTTACTTTGTATTTACTTGATATGCCATTACCCACTGCTTCTTTATTGACGAAATGGGGAAAATGGTTGAAGGCTGATTTATATCAGATCATTTTGATGGTTTTAAATAAGTGTTGGAAAAAAACCAACAATGATTTAGCAATTAGCATAAAAAAATGTACTGATTTATTTTCGTAGGTCTCTGACACTCTGTGTATATAATATTTCTTAAATGACATTTTTGCAAACTATTGTTCAAATGGCAAAAAATTTAGAAAAACCAAATATATTGCTAGTCGAGTCAGTTGAAATGATACGAAACCTTATTTAAAATATACAAAGTATACCTGGTATCGGAGGTTCGGAAATAATAAAAAAAATCTATAGTTTCACCAAAATATGAAGAAATTCAATAAATGGAACTTATTTTTCAAATTTTTTGTGGAGACAGCAACTTAATACTTTCCTAAGATTGTCTTCTCTTATGGCCACAGACTTGAAATTCGCTTCTATAACGTCTGTATAGAAGTTGAGTAATCGTTCAGCATATATAAAACAATAGACGTAAGGATTTTTTAGATTAACTTTGCTCAGGAAATTTGGAACGGCACATCATTGTAAATTCCATTAAAAACTAACATTTTGTACCTTTATTACATTTTTTTTTCTAGTGTTATTCAAAGAATATACACTTTGTTGCATGTTGTATTGATTTTGTTAAATTTAATAAAAATCAGTAGTTATTTTGATATGAATCACATTATAAGGGATTGTTAATTATTAACAAATGTCAATTATTATGATTTTTAAAAAAATTTTCTTTAAATTACATTATTTTTCTGTGAGAATATTTTGAAAGTATTTCATCTACTTTTGCTGCGTGTAAGCATATTATTTAAATGTTTTAATAAAATATAAATCCGGACTCTAATTATTATACAATAGTTCATGAATTATTAAAAATATAACTCAAAATGCTACGTTTAATTCACATTTTTAATTAACGCAGTGTAATCATAACGTTTTACTTAATAGTTATAATTAACTAATGATGTCTTTAAAAATTTTCTGTTTTTTTTCTATTCTGACTTAAAATTTATTATAGTCTATGTTTATTCAAACTGAGTAAATACGTGTACATTGTATTACAAATACAATAAAAAACATTTTTAAAAAATGTCGGTAAATGGGTATCAGCTTTGCTGTACAGTAGGTGTCGTGTGGGTCACTGTAATGGATGAGTTAATTTTGAATTCAATGGCATAAAATTATTGTATACGAAAAACAATTCTAAGCGGAAATGGTCTATCATTACCAAGTATATTTTATGTTATTATAATAATTCATTCTAATATTAATAATACATAGAATGTTGAATGAATTTTTGCAATAACATTGCATTTGAAAATGTCATAAAGTGTATAAAATATAATAATATACTTTAAACGTTTTATGCACCCGCGAAAAATGTTTTTAAATTACAACGAAATAACCTTAATATTCTTCATTTAAATATCTAATTTTGTCCAAATTTGAACTTAAAATGTCTATAAAAAATAACCATGTTAATATATTTTATGATATTTTAGTTATAATATTGACTATTTCCTGTATGAGAAACCTTGTTTTAAATTTTTAATCCTTACCTAAAACAATTAAACATTTTATAGATGGCATTTTAAAAATACCAACTAGATTCATTTTTCCACCAGAAAAGATACTGATGAAGAAAATCGAAGCATTTTTTTGATTACTTATCGTGTAGACAGACAGAAAAAACACACATCATTGTAAAATCAATAAAATCTTCGCTCCGCTCAAAATCTACAACTTATTGTTTTTTAAATTATTTTTTACTGCATACAATAAGATTGATGGCTTTAGAAAAAGCTAAAAGTATACAACACTAGTTTTCCAGTACATGAATCTTTTATATTATTATGATAAAATTAAAAATTTTATATTTTTTCTTATAGTTATTTAATAATATTTATGTATATATGTAGGTATATTTTTGGCTTAGCAAAATTGGTAGTTTATTGATTGAAAAATACACTGTTGTAAGAGTAAAGTTGATCATTTGAAAAAAACGAATGAATCACATTTAATTTTGTAAAATGTTGTTAGATTGGACCGATGTAAAAAATTATAGTTAAAAATCTATGGATAAAGTATAATTTGAGAATATAATACTTTTGATTATAATATTTATCAGCACCAATTTTTAATGATTTTATGTCATCGACCTTAATGTTTAATTTAAAACACAATATTAATCCTCAGATCGTCGAATGTATAAATGTATGAATGTGACAAGATTATGTTGCTATTAAATATTGGATAAAGCAAAAGTTTAATGTTGTTATCACTTTTCACCATAATGATGAAGTATTTAATAACTTAGGTAGCTTGAAACTTTTTTTTGATTGATTCTGTATGTGTGGTATTATGAGACTTCGGGGACGTTTTTGGGAATATAGAAAAAGGGTTAAGTAGGTATTGTATTTTATCAACCTGGGTTACGTGTCAAACAGTTTAATCGAGTAAAATTTATTATGTGTTAGGTGATAGGAGAATTAGTAATAAAAGTTGAAACTTGAAATTCGTCTAGCATTAGTATCTAAGCTAAACGTGTGTTCCCTTTAGCAATGGCTGTCATAATGTTGTTGAAATCATATATTTGCATAGATATTGTTTTATAGCGAACAATCGTATTGGGATTTGTGAACTATGAAAATTGTGAACTCCATTGTCAGGCATAGTAATAATATTGTCAAGAGACTACATATAATACTGAAGTGTCAAGAAATTCATATAATATAAAAATAGCTAGGACTGAAGGTGACACTGAATATTTTGAGAATCACCTTAGAAAATAAACACAAATCAGTCGGTTTATGCGAAGAAATAAAAAATATAATGATTCAAATAACTCGAAATAGATCATCTTCGGTCTTAAAAATATTCTACTTTTACATTTTACACATTTCGTTGGTAAAAAAAGCAATCTTGAGATAAGTAGATACTTAAATACTGAACCACCATACAGAAACGACGGAGAGAGAAAGGCAGACAGCTACTCGAGAAAGAAGACGTAATAGTTAAGCTAATAAATTGTGCACCGAATGGTGAAAACCGAGGAGGTTAGAGGCCCCCTTTTTTGCTGTTATATTATTAATTATGTATTATATGTATTATATTATTGTTTTTTTTACCAATAAATGATGGTTATGCCCCGGCAGTAATGCTCACGCAATTCCCGGGGCATAATCGATTCCGTTCAAAAAAAAAGGTACTTAAATACTATAAATACATCAACATTTTCAAAAAATAAAAAATCTTATCATATGATACGTGCAACCAATTATTTCCAAGAGAAATATAAACTTAAAAGTAATTCCAGGTAAATCAAAATTTTTACGAGAATAGTTATCATCTTTATTCTTAATATTGAACACCGCGTAAATCAGTGGTTATTAAAGCTTTGACAAAAATATTATGTATTTCTAAATGATATCTTTGACTTGAATTTTTATGATAATATTTTATATATTTTTACACTACTTTAATTCATATTATATCTCCAGGCAATTCTATACTCGTTTCTAGTACTTTATTTCAATAGCATTTTTTTCAAAACTTTCAAAAATAACTACCAATTTACTTTGAAATTAAATCAATACATTTTTACAATTCCCAACTTTGATGATATTAGATTAAAATAAATTTTAATGAGGCATATATTATACACGTACGTTTATGTGTATAGGTACTTCGGTTATTTACAAACGAAATTATTTCTACACTTCTTTATACGCGATTTAAAGGCTCTATCGAAAGTCTATACACGCGTGGCCCCAACACAACACACGTCTACAATATATTATATTATACTGCACCCTCCGTATTTAATATTATTATCTCGGAATAGATAACAATATTATATAGATCCTATTCAACGATATTATTGTATTCTGTGCGATTCGGCGGCATTACTAAATGCATATAAATCCAAACTCCTATATTTCCTAGATAATATAATATGTAATGTTGTTAATAGTGTGATGCAAATATTTAGGTATCTATACACAGAACAAAAATTCTTTATAAATATTAAGTTATATCAACACACCTATAGTTTGTTTGCTGTTGAAAAATCGCATTTTGAAAATTTAAAAATTGTTTTGTTAGTTCTATTAAAAATTAACTATTTATTAAATTTAAAAAATTACGTGTGTTGAATTTCTTTCACTTCCTGTTAGACAAATCGTCACGGTGGCAAAAAAGTTTAAAACAGCAGATTTCTTATGCGATATTATATACCTGAATGACTCTATTCTGTTGTCACCTAATTTATCATAATTTTTATATTATTCCAATTAATTTCATATAGGTTCTAACCTGGTGATTTATTTGTGTATTTTTTTGAGCTTATAAAAATGTATGGTATAATAATATAGTAGAACTATTTAGGAAAGTACTATCTCAATTTTTCTAAAAAAAAAAATAAAATAATAATGATACCGAATAATAAACAAAATATCATCAGTAAAATCAACAAATAGTTTTTGGCTCAATTAGTTATTACTAATAAATAACAAGTTGATTCGACATAGAATTTTGCTAAGTATACTAAGATTTTCTGTTTTGTGTAAGGACCTACTTACCACGATTTAAGATATATGGCCCTATTCAATATAATATATTATTATCTTAATCCGTGTCATACTAATATTAGCATAATAAATATTAATTTATCTACTTTTTACTAAAGATGCAAAGACCACGTAATTTCGTTATGCCCCTGTGCAAGTATCTATTTAGAAATGGATATTATACTATACATTTATACCTAAATCTTTCTTTTAATATATGAAAATGAATGTTTTTCTTTGTTTATTTTTTTGTTTGTTTATCCTCAATAGATTTCAAAACTACTGGACCGTTTTCAATAAAAGTTATGTCAATCGATTCATTGAGACTCAAAGAGTAGAATCGAAGCTGAACAAATGAGAGCTACTTGATCACGGACAACGGAGTCAGAAGACCAACGATCAGTAAGAATCGATTCAGAACGACTAAGAACTTTCCTACTTCGATGAACTGTGTATTTTTACCTGAACCTTAGTGCATATTAGTACAATGTTGATATTAAGACTACAATGTGCATCCAATTGTAAACATCGGATAAATGGATAAAAAAAAAAAATGAATGTGGACAAGATTATTCAATTAAATTTTCAAATAAGTCGGATATTTCTAATGTGTCACTATACAAACTGTCCGTCAAAATCAGTGCATCAATAATAATTTTGAGAAACATTAATCCACAACAATTGTGCAATGGAACCATGCTCGGTATCAAAAAACTGATGTCAAACGTCAAAGGAGAAAATGTGATAATTTCACGAATTCCCATCATTCTAAACGACTGCAGTTCCCCGTTCACACCGTATTCTAAATTACCATCCACAAGATCAATCGTTTCAAGTGTGTAGATTAAATCTAGAAAACACATGCTTTAGAAATGGTCAATTATATGTTGCACGAGTGGGCTAGCCAAATATTTGTATTGTTTATGGAAAAGACAGAAAGAATACAAATATTGTACATACAAAAGCACTCGAATAAAATTTTTAAAATTTACTTTAATGTACAAAAAATTATTGTCCTACATTTATTTTGTGTATATTTAAATCCGAAATCAATCAACAGCGAAGCAACATTGTATTGCATATCTATATCAAAGCTGCTCTACAATGATGACTTCATTGTTGATATGACACTATATCAATAATATTTTATACTACATACGCAATTCAATATCAGTATATTATAATATCAATTTATTAAACAAGCAGAGTTGAGGGCATTGGGAACTTATAGCAATTATGTAATATTCGCATTAAATGTTGCAAATCATAGTAGATCAGTAAATAAATATCTAAGTTTTATAGTACAGAGAATTTATAAGAATATAAAATTTTATTTTTCATATAATTTTAGAGAAAAAAATTTTTAAAATAAATGTTGGTATTGTATGTATGTTCTTTATGCGACATACCTACGTAGGTATGCTACAGATGTGTATACAGTTATGGAAGGATATACGTAATCGTCACAACTCGTAGATCTTTAAGGCGAGTGAACTGATCTCATTTTCGAAGACATTTAGCACCCGGTGGTCTCCTCGTAGTGCTCGGGGGGTTTCAACTGGGCGAGCTATATGTACCGAATTCCGCATATATTATGTCGTCTTAGATTAATTTTTACAAAGTACTGCAGCAGTGAACAACCAGACTGCAAGTTTCACTATACAGACAATACAGCGTATATGTATTTATATGTATTTATGATATACTTGGTATTTATATATATATATGTTACTCATTGACGCAACCAGGGATACTTTGGGCCCTTAGCACCTCTCAAGTTAAAAAAGCGCCCCTAAAAAAATCGTTTCAAAATTAGAATTATAAAAAATGAAAACTTGATAATTTATCGAACTACAATATTATTTACAATGACACAATAGCATTTTTTTATCACACGACTTCTTCGTTGTGTTGAATTGAATTTGCGATGTTGATTTAATTTATAAATGAGAAAGCGCCGCGTCCTTCTGTCCAAGTTTTCCCAAATTGTCTGTTAAACACTTATTATTATTAATATTATAAAACCGATTTAAAAAAATTACTTTTTATAGGAGTTGCATTTACATGATGTATGTCTGTAACGGTGTGAGGGGTTGGGGGTGGGGGAGTCCCAAGGTCCACTGACGTGTTACAAAAAAACTCAGTTGCGCCTATATGAGTCGTTACCACGCGTTATTATTATACGATGAAAATATATTGCTCATAACGTCGTGCGCGCGACTAGAAAATATTTTAATTACGATATGAGTACAGGCACACTACGGCGGGACGCGTTCGCCGCCGCCGTGAATCGTACCATCGTACCGGAAGAAATGAAAATGTCGAAGAATCACTACGCGACGACGCCGTCGTGGAAATAAAATTGGAAACGGTCGGCGGCGGCGGCGGCGTCGAAGGCGAAGTAATTGCGACAGGACGGTTGTGGGGGGGGGAGGGGCAGGGGAGGGGCAAAATATAAAATATAAATGACAGCAACATATAATATCTGCCCGTCTGCCTGCCGCTTTCGTTGCGTTTGTGTATGCACGCATATATACGATTGCGGCTCGTCGTCGTCGTCGTCGTCGTCGTCCGTAAGCTCGCGTATTATTACATTGTTGTGCCGGCTGTTATCGATCGCGAGAAAAGCTCGAGAGCGCGTGCGGCGCGGGCCGACGGTATTGCGCGCGCGGACGGTATTCCACTCCGCCGCCGCCTCCACCGCCGCCGTGCCACCTCGTGCGCCGGTCCCGTCGCGATAGCATAACATTAGCTGGCGTACGCACACTACCACAACCGCTACAACTAATACCACCACCGTCACCGCCGTCCCATCCCTCCCCCTCCCCCTTCACCGGTACTATACTTGCGCTACTACCACTACTGCCGCCGCCGCCGCCGCCACTGCTACACCGTCGGACGGCCGCGTAGTGTGTCGCGAGGGTTGCGCCGGACTCTGTGCGGGTATGTCTGGAGGCTCTCATGGAGGCCACGAGCTCGTCGTCGTCTTCGTCGCCGTCGGTACCGCTTAGCCCTCCGTCGGTCAGCACCATCAGGTAAGTCCGAGATCGCGTGCCGACGTTTTCCGCATAATGCGATATCATGTCACGGAGATCGCATCGTCTTCCGCACGCCCCCGCTTGACGGTTGTAGTGATGTGAAGCACGTACCCGTATGACGGAGTTTGTAGGAGGCGCCCACTCTCATAGTGTTATACGATGTCATATGTGTGACGGACGGGTGCCACGAGGTGCGCAGTGGCGTGATTTGTGCGGGCTCGCAGTGGACAGTGCGTTCGAATCCCGTAATGCGACGCACAAAATATATATTTATTTTTTATGGCAAACCTATACGTTAATTATGTAGGCATAACCACCTACACTGTTGTAGTGATTTCGGGAGCAAATGGTGTGATGATCGGTTTCCGTGCATTTTCCAAGTTGTTAGGCTGCTCGTTCGCGTCTCATATAATACATTAAACGAAATGACGCTCGACGTGCCGTGAATAATTATACGAAAGAGAGAGGTGTTGTAAAACGTTAATAGTATAATATTTTGGGATTTAAAAAATATAAATCCATTTTGAACGTGAAAAATGTAAGACGCTTGTGATGAGCCTAATTCGTCGAGAGACAGAGAGAGAGAGAGAGAGAGAGACGGAGGTGCTGACTTTAGGTACCCTACGAAACTGCAGAGTATGAGTGTATTTTATTGTGTAATAGTAGTAATAATGTGAAATAAAAATAATTTTTTGGTCGATCGATGGCTATGCTTTCAACCCTTCGCTCACACACCTACATTATTGGCTATAATCGCCTGTGTCTATATAGCAGAATATTATCATATGATTATATTATATAATATAGACACCTACTATACACACAGATTAAATAAAACGTTTTAAAAGTTTTATTTAATCTGTGCTAGACGTATATGCGGGAGCCGGTATATAGGACTTGATGATTTGACACGCGATTTTAATTTGTCTTCTCTTTGTTGTCATTGTAGCATCAAAAAAGAACCCACGTCCCTGCCGTCAAGTCCCACGGGCAAGCTGATCGATTCGGTGATCATAAGAAACCCAGGTAAACCGTTTTGATGATAAAAATGATAATAATACTAGTACAGTCAGTGCCGCAACTAGCGAAGGTGCTGGGGGTGAACTGCTCCCCTAAAGAGTCCTCATCGTTTTATGAGTGATCCCCCAAGACTTTGACACTAAATTATATTAATATATATATATATATATATTAATAATTTTGTATTGTTTTAAGATTTTTGTGAATAAATCTAGAAGTAAAATGTTTAAAATTTGTACGTTACGAAATACTACAGTCGGTAACATACTTGGCGTTGAAAATGTAAAATTATCAATAGCCAACATCGTAAAGCGACCTTATCTATGTGACTATCTAAAAAATGTTCTTAAAATTATTAAACTGTGTTTTTAATTATCATATTTCTTCGTATTATTATTATTATTATTATTATATTATTTTTCATAATAACCAACGATTTTATTTAGCAATTTTAATTCTGTATAGTTTATTTATTTGTATTATTATTATTAAATTATTATATTTAGGTATATATTATATCATATCTACAAAATTATGAAACATAAAAAATAATAAGATTTTGAGTCATTAAGCAAGTTTAGGTTTTCCATTTTTTTTATATAGGTAACTAGATTAGATTAAATTCTATAGGAACAGGGGCTCCAAAATTCGACTTGCACTTGGGCCCCCCCCCCCCAAATCCCTAGTTGTGGCACTACAGTAGTACTATAGTAGTGGTTCTTAAACTGTGGTCTGCGACACTCTGAGGGTCAGCATTAACACATAACACAAGTTGTTTATTTTTTTTTTTTCGTGTAGTTTATCTTATTTTTATTACACCAGTGACGAGATATAGTTTGTATTTTGTAATATAAAATAATAATTATTATAATGTTGGCTATGATAACACGAGATATTTCGTTAAAAAAATGGTATCCGAAAAAAAATTGACGAGGAGGTCCTGGATTTTTAAAAATCTTTCACAAGTGGTCCGTGTTTTACAAAAGTTTAAGAACCGCTGTACTATATATATACGTATATATATAGTATAATATAATGTCATAATGTATAATACAATATTGTAATAAGTAGGGCTAGGGACTCCGTACCCTAAAAAACCTTAATGTGCATACATTAAAGAATTACTAAATATGCGTTAAAAAAAAAAAAAATTCGTAGTATTTAATAAAACCTTTTTATTTTTAATATCTAAATAATATTTACATAATTATAGTTTGTATTATGTAGTTGTTTTTTTAACTATCGGGAATCACGTGTGCGAATGTGCGATGTACCTACTGATAAGTAACGGTATTGCTGATGATCGCTGATCATAACGCAAACACTAATTTCATATAAATAAAATCATCAGAATAATATCTCAGGTCCAGGAAATCTATTTAAAGCTATGGTTTTTTTTTTCTCATAAAATATTTATAAACGATGCAACTATAAATTCTTTGAGTATAAACTCGTATTATGTTAAGAAACAAATTCCTATATCGCTTGGCCTGTGTTTTGGACGATTACTGAAAAAACACGCAAGCTCCAAGAAGTCCCTAGCCCAACTAACCCAACCCGAGACCGCGGGCATTACACACCTATATATATAATATGGTGATACCGCGGTAACCGATTCTATAAACATACGCGTCGTATATGGTAGGTACGCGATTATCCACTTTGCGGTCTTGGCCGTCATCGGCCTGTGCACTCGTACGCCTTTACCCGCTGTGCGGAGCGCAAAATGGGTTCGCGCAAACAGCGCCGCCGTAAATACCACCTATACACCTCGAGTACCTCTGTACACCGCGCGTATTGCATTATATTGTACGCGCGCGCGCGCGCGTGTGCGCGTGCATACGATTTGATTACACGTTAACGCGCGCGCGAGTTAGTAGATTGATGATCGGCCGCATCATAATAATATTGTGGACGGTACCCCACGCGCGGCGGCGGTAATAACAATAATAACAACAGTATTGTAGATTATAATAATAATCATTTCTGGTTTTTTCTTCCGCGGTTTCCTCCCCCCCCCGTAATCCTAACCCCCTCGCCCCTCCGCGAGGCCGCCCGATAGCGACTTGGCCACGGCACAGCGCCTATTTTGGCGTTTGTTCGTCTCGCGCGCGGCGCGGTCGGTAATCACCGGGCTGCGGCGGAGGATCATCAAGTACGCATTATCCGCGCGACCACGGGCGTACCTGTAACAATTTTTTTGGCAAGGTGAACGCACTTTGCCGCCACAGCGGCCGTCCGTCGTCGTCGTCGTCAGTCGCGCCATCGCACAACAAAATCTTCGTGATAATAATAACATTTATGGGCACCCATCGCGCACTCGTCGTGTGCGCATTAAAAACCGGCCGCGGCCGACGATTGCGTGATATTATATGACGTATTTATTATATTACATATTATTTTTTATTTATTTGCTTATTTAAGTCCGACGCTCCGAGGGGGGGGGGTACGGGAAATGTAATATAAACTTAAATCTAGGTATATGGTGATATATGAAGAGAGAAAATTCACAGTAAGAAAATACGAAAGGAGGTAGCATAAGAAATATTCATACTCATAACCGATTGAATCTTGTAGGTGAAATTGGAAGAAAAAACAAAAATGTTAACCAACTGGTACGAAAAAGGCCACGTGGTAGTAGAACGGAGAGTAAATAAATAAATACAATTTATAAAATTTGTTTATTAATACATATTTAATTAAAAAAAACTAATACATTTTTATTAATAAATAAATAATAATTATATTGTAATATTTTACTGTCATATTATTTGAAAGAAATGTATTGCGATACCTAGTTATATATTTTTAGTCATAAATGGTAGGCGACAGATTAATAATACACACGAGTGATAAGCGAAAAAAAATGTTTGAGAACCGTTGTCTAGATTATGTAATTCAAAATGTCGTAGTAGTTTACCATACGTAACAATAAAGATGATAAGATATTGACGTTACGATTATTATTTGATTTTTAATTTAATTTTTCACTTTATTATTAATTGCCTTCTTTTATAGAGAACCGTCATCGAAACTATAGCCATCGACGTTAATTCCTTACTAAATCAGGTATTATCGTTATTGGCAACATTGACTAAATGTCTTCTTTTACGATAACATTACATATACCTATAGGCATGTAGAATTGTAGGGACGTGGACCGCTCAAAATATGGTCGGTTATGAGTGTTAATTTGGTCTTAATTTTATTTCTATACGGTATTGGGAAATTAGTAGAAAATATAATTCAACCAAATTATTAAACCGTACTGCTGTAGCTGTAATCAAACGCTAGAAACCCTAAAATCCGGTGGGCCGATACCTTACCTTTTTTTTCCGTGGTGGCATCACCACACGGGGACCGAACTGTTTGCACAATGCTAAATCTCCACGTGGCATAGTGTATTAAAACCAAATAATGTTCACAACGGTGTTGTTCTTCTTGAAACACGAGCCTATCTATTCTTTAGCGAAAGCTAGTGTGATATGCGTATACTCAAGACTCCAACGACGCACACAATTTTTTACATCGGACAGGCCTCGCCTTAACCCCTTATAGATTAATTAAATGAATAATTATTAACAACAACGGTAGGGTCCCACTGCAGCCTGAGTCTACGTTCCTTAGCAAAAGCCAGTGCGATATGACGTGTAGACCCAAGGCTCCAATGGGGGGTGTTCAATTATGAAAACGAACATTGGGGATAATCGAGACAGGCCCCGACTAGGGTCGACTAACGTTATAAGCGTAAATCGTTGGCATATAAAATACTATAGAGCAGGGCCAAACTTTGCGTCGCGGCTCTTAAGAGCGTCGAGAGAGTTGCCGAAGAATTTCAAACTAAAATTAATGTAGGTAATATATTATATAAATATTATTTAAAACTATTGTAGCAATTATGGAAAAAATATAACGAAACAAACGCGACCGTTTGAAGTTTTATTTTTAATATTAAAAAAACACAAATGAGCAGAGGGATGAAAAAGTTTAAATATCTCTGCTATAGAGTGTTCGCTCGTCCGCCCGGCCCCGCCGAAAGACTATATTATACCTATTCAAACACCACACCGACCGCAGCTCGCACGATAATTTAGGCACGTTACCACCGCAGTACGATGCATGCGTGTTAGGAACCCATGCGGGTATTTCCAGCAGCACAGGCGCCATAAAGTGCAGCAGACTGCATAGGATGATGCCCGGGTACACTATGTCCTCCTCCCTAATGACGCCTGCAGATGCGTGTTCGTTTTTTTTTTTTGCATATTATTTTATATTTGCCATTTTGCGAGATTGACCGCCACAACAGCGATTCGTACCTGCTCTAAGACATTTTATGATGTGCCTACACGCAACATATTATTACGACAGTGAAGCGTCCTTGTGACAATATGAATAATATGCGTTTTATATATGTTCGTGTTGTTTTATACACGCGTCGTCACTGTGCTCAATACACACATTACTCCTCCGCATTCGGCTACAATGCAGCGCGTTACATGACGCACAGTAATTTTAAACGGCAAATGTGGGATGCACTATTAGATTATTTCCGGAAGATTTGATGGACGTAAATATTGATGTGAACCGACCGAAAAAAAAAATGAAAAATTTTTGAAAACATTTTAGATAGTGACATCTCGTCTTCTACGACTAAAATCTGGAACTAATGATAATTGGCATTTATATAGAATAATGAACACCAGAAAAGTTTTGGAAAAGCCATCACTGACGTACTGTAAAGTGTTTGACACTACATGATTCAAGAATCAATACTACTTTTATTCGTATTAATACCTGCAAACATTACTTAATATTGATTTAAAATAATTAAAAGCAGAAATTATGGTATAAAAAAATTATTTACATAAAAAAAAAAACATATGGGAACTTGATAAACCAATAAAAGTTCTAAATGAATCAGTATTACCAAATGTAAGAAAAATGTTAAAATTAGTATTATTACTCACTGTAATTACAGCTACTTGTAAACGATCCTTTTCCGCTATGCGAACAATTAAAACATGACTTGGATCGTCTGTGGAGCAAAATCGTTTTAATAGTTTTACATTATTGAACAGCGAAAATACATTCATTCTAAAAAACCTAAATTAAGAAAAATACTTGATGAATTTGCTAAAAAAATCTATAAGATTAAAATTTTGAAAAACATGTTATTATAATTATTTTTATAAATTTAATATAATTAGTATATTTAATATATTGATTGTATTAAAATCACAAAATAATATTAATCAACAAAGTGTACTATGATTAGGCAACTAAAAAAAGAAAATATTTTTTTTTATATTATCATCCTATGTAGTGAATTTAAGGTATGAAATATTCCTTGGAACTTTAACCCCTTATATTACACCTTTCAATACTCTCTCGATAATGCCTGCATGCCGATTAAAATTGTTTTTAAATGTCAAAAATTACAAGTGTGAAGTTCAATACCATATATAAATTATACATAATATATTACAGCGTAAAATCAATATGTTTATGTGTGGTACAAGTAACTACATAACAATATATACGAGAATACATCGATTATAAGATGAGTTTCAGAATTAATACCATATTGTGTTAGACCTCTGCTAAAAAGTTCGCACGCCAAAATAGGTCGCTTATTCAGTTTCAAAACGTGTTGTTTAACAGGGGTAATAACTATTAAGATTGACTTTATAATTTAACAAATAATTCACAATTTTAACTTGCTTGTTAATTAAAATATCAAAGATAGCTTATGAGGTCCCAAGATACCATTATTCTTACCTTTAAATTTGATAATAAATCAATAATTCACTTTCGCATTAAAAATTAACAAAGTTAAATTGAGTATTCTCGGTTCATCTATATTATTTCTTAATCTCTTAAGTATCTATACAGAAAAGTAGGCTTATATTATGACGTATTTATGACATTATAAGAAATTTTCTCATGAAACTATTTCGAAATTCCATAATTTTGATTTTATTGTGGTCATATTACTTACTTAAGTGTCTACTAGTCACGTGTAAGCGTAATTTTATGTTACCAAAATCATATTATCAAGTTGATGAATATGTTATGTATGATTGTTGTATGCAGACTTATAGTAAATTATAATACATATATGATTATGGTAATTTAAAAATACTTTTAAACTCGTTTAAAGGAAATCATTTTAATATGATTACATTATAATTTACATTAGTTTTGAGAAAGTTCACTTCATATTTTGAAAAATATATAATTATGAATTTTTAGACAACACAATAATTATAAAGTCAATAATAAAAAATAATAACTTTTGTTGATTAAATTTGTTAAAACTGGAATCTTGTTTTCATTGCTAATAGTATATATTTAAAATATTAAATCATATTAAAAAAAATAAAAAAATCTAGTTTATTGACACAGAAAAGTTATACATTTTCAATAATTGTGACAGTAAACATGAATGGCAAACTGCAGTATATTATGAATAAAACATTTTTTATTCAATTTGATCAATAATTCACATTTCATAATATGACTTTTATAAACAAACGTGTGTAATATTATAGAAAATTGAATTTCCCATATTCTTTTGTTATAGTTTTACATAATATAATAATGTAACTAATTTAAATTTTATAACAAACAAAAATGTGCACATAAAAACAATTCTTATTTCAACTCTGAAAATAACAGAAATCGTCAAATTTATTACCGACAGTTGAAAATAATAATATTTTATATTTTTCAGTAATTAAAGTATATAGTTTATGTGGCTTTTGTTCGTCTAAGTGAATAGGTTGTACCTATATAATATTATTCCGGGTGCGAGTGTACGTCGCGGTAAAATATCGGTTATTTAATATTCTAATTACATGATAATTTATACAAGAAAATGTAGACACCTAGTGAAAACAAATTACTAAGTATTTTATGAAAACAACATTTCGGGTTTCCGGACGGGTAACTAGAGTTTTCGCATTGTATATAACATAATATAATAAGACCGCAAATAATTTCGCGGTCGTTAATATACTACTGAAATTCGGTAATGAATTAGTTTGTGCGCGTACGCGTTGCACATTATACATATACCTACTGATGCTTGCACAGTACCAGAATCACACACACCCGTGTGTGTATGTGTGTGTGTGATTTGACAAATTTTATTCCCCGTTGATTGTGATGCGAAGTCGCAGTGACGTGGGAGAGATTCTGTTGAAAGCAAAGTTATTGTAGGTACGCACACGACTTTAAAAATTGTATAATAATGGCCTTAGAGGTGTGGTGGTGAATCGAACGCATTGTTTCATATACATTATAATAGGTACCTGGCGTAGATCATATAATGATCGTATATATTTAAACGTCCGTTTCATTCGATATATATCTACCTTGATGCGTACAAACGATTGCAATTTAAAATTTTTAAAATATAAATACAAACCTATTATAGTTGAGTCAAAATTGAAAGTTGTGTGCGTTTTTCTTAACTATTAAATATACTCAGGTGGAAAAAAATAGTACCAAAGTCGTGTGGTATTATGTATGAGCATCTATATCGTCTTTGTTTCGCTTTGATATAATTACCGTAGGTATTTAAATATTTTCAAATATGCAACCGTACCACTTGGTTTGTTTAAGAAATCACGCACAAATATCATATATAAACAATGTGATTTGATGTATTTTACTTGTTAAAATACCGGAAGAGACGTTTACTTTCAAAAAATGAAATGTAATTTTTAAGTAGCATATTTTTTGTGTTCGATCACGTGAACATTTCGTATTTTTATATTAAAATAAAATAATGGAAACATTCAACTAAAAAAATTTAATTTCCATTCTTGTAATAATAATTTTTACGAATGCACGATACAATATTTATTAAATCGAATTTTCAGGATTCAATGGTTTCATTTAGCAAACTAACAATATTAATTTCACGTAATACAATTTAATATCTTAGTTGGTTTAATATTAATAATGTTAATTGAGTAGTATTCAAAATTCATTTATTATATAGTTTGATACACTTAAATTTATTGGTTTTTATATAAAACAATTATGCAAGCGTTTGTAAACAAACAATATTTAAATTAATTTATTTAAGTAGATAAATATAATTCAAAAACACTATAGTTAGATATAATATGTATTCTACCATTTAATAACTAAAATTAATGTATAATATATATTTAATTAGTGTTATGCACAGATAACTGAAAAATTATGTAGATAAAATAACAAACAAAATGAAAAATAAATGACCTAGATAAAACCTAGTTTTTATTAAATTATAATATTTACACATACTTATAAACTTATATTTTAGATAATTTAATATAATATATAAAAATGCGATATAGATTAAATTAATAAATTTGAATAAGAGAAAAAATTGTTTGATACATATTCATATATTTAACATTTATAATTATCTAAATACTTCATTTTATTGTTTAATTAATTATAGACACAATTCATTGTAATAAGATCATATTAAGCAAAATCAAGTGAAATTAATAAAACAGTTATCTTATTATCTAGAAATAATCAGATAAATGTTTTATTTATCTAGATAAGATAAAAAGATTAATAAAATTATCTAAATAATACACAACACTAGTTATATTATAAATATTAGCTACTAGGGAGCTTTACTCCTAAAACTCTACGGAATTCCTATAAATATTTTTTTTAAATATATTCTCGACAATACTATACGTACAAAATTGCTTTAATATTAGATCCATTAATACATATCACGATTGTTTAAAACTCTAAAAGCACTAAATCATGTTATAAAATCAATTTAGATTTTATGGACTTTGAGCCTTAAACTGTTCGAAGAACAACCTGCAGAAATTAAAATATTCTCAAACTTATAAGCTCATAAAACGAGTAGTGTGTGAAATTATTCAAGTACACTTTATTTTATCGTCGTAATTTTTTTCAACCCTTAATTTTAAAATGTAGATATTTTTCATTTAACGTTCGAATGCATTTGAACGTATACAAAAAATGTGTTATACAAAATCAATATTTAACATAATAATACCGTTGAGATTTTAGATTTTTAATATGGTTTACACCCAATCAAAATTATAACGACGTCAAACGTCAATATAACTTTTGCATTATACCTACTATTTCCATTAATATTCATGCATCACCGAATTCACGTAGGTAATCATTTCAAGCAGGCTTATCTCATTATTAGCACTTACTTGGGTTCCTATTATTAACTTTCCTCTCAGAACATAATCTATTGTGTAAAATTTATACACATAAGTTACACATATTGGGTTAAAATTATTTTAAATGAAAATTAAAAGCAATATGAATACCTTTGGGCGGCTACGTTGTATAATTTTCGAGACGAAACACTTAAGTAATATAAGACAGGTGAACTCCTTAAAGGTACGATTAATATTTATTTTAATAACCTACACAATATTGATTATTAGTTTAAATATTTGTATACTAGTAAACCGACATCGTTGTGCACATGCTTCAGTTTTTCTACACGACTGGTGACAAAAATGTTTTAGAATTTCATTTAGAAAGCACTATAAACAGCACTATATGTGTATGTATTTTTATCGCTGATGGATTTGGCAACCTATATATGCATGTGGCGTGACAATAGGGTGGCACGATGGGCAAAAAGCCAAGGGCACACGAGTACAATATTATAGGGGACACTGTCATATTGAAAGTATTATAAAAAATAATGATAATAATAATAATAGGATTGACAAACAACGGTTTAATTTCAATAGGATTATTTTCGTTTTAATTTAGCACCTATTATGACGTATAACTCTACAATAAAAGCGATTTGAAATTATTGTTTTTCACTTTTAAAATTATTCTATGATTGCTTTTAAAAAATGCTGAGACCGTATCTTTATTCGCAGGCTTACGAATTCAACTACGCATATCGCACCACTGGAACAAGATAACCACAAATCAAAATTTATGCATTTTGAGTTATGACTACTTTCGAATAGTATAAAACTAACTCTAAAGAATACAAAAACGTTATATTCAATATCATTCTTAACTTTGACACTATAAAGCTGTGTCAATGTTGAATTATTTAATTTTTAGATAATTTTCAAAGTAATAGAGCCATATTTACTTTATATGGGAGTATAGTTTTTTTAATTTTTCCTGAAGTCAAAATTATTCAAGACTGCCTTATTTCGATCTGTGGTGTTATATAAAATCTCATTTTCGTGTGATATGTTGAGTGAAAAACAGCAATATTTAGTGTTGTAGCGGTATTGCATTTCATAATTTGGAATATTGTAGCTGTAGTATGAAAGACATGAGTTTTGTATTTTCAAATAGAAATGTTTTCCCCGGTAATTATTTCATATCTAAATGTTTATCGATCAATACATTTATTATGTTATTTATAAACATTTATATTATAGTCGATTTTTGTATTTCAAATCCACATTTTAATAGTTCACCCCATTCGATCATTATTTTTTATTCATTTAGTCACATAACATAATATCCATCAACCGTCGAGACTCGTCATATCGATCCTCGGTATTATTTAAAACAAAGTCATGATTACGTCTAAAAAGTATTTAAGCGAAAAGTTTATTTCTTAACATATGTTTAGAACACCACATAACTCCGCTGTAAGTCAGTAGTTACAATGCATAGTTACAATTGTTGATATGAAAATATTATTTTAATTTACTCTCCGTAGTTAATGTATTACATAAATCATACACGAAACTAAAGTTTATAGCAATTTTATTAAAGAAAAAAGTTTAGAAACCGGAAACTTTTAAAGCACACTCACATAGTGAGCTTTTCTAACTTGTTTTTTTATAGTACATTGGATGTATTAATCAATCAAACTGACCAATGCTTTATATCTTTTCATGGACAAGCGTTAAGTTTTACTATTTTACAGATATCTCTTTTAATAACTTCGACGGATTCAGAACTTTTGAAAGAATATAAAAAGTTCGTTCTCAAATATAAGAAAGACATATCAAAAATATTTTTGAGAGAAATGTGACATTCGATCGACTCTAGAAATTATAATCAAAGCACTCATTTCAATCAGTGAACCTGCTTCAACTTTGAATATTAAAAAATCAATACCTATTCAACATTAAATTTACTTGGGGTTTATGCGGCACTTATCCTATTTTTAACGATTCTCATTACATCAACCAGTGGTGAACGTACATCTTCCAAATTGAAAGTCATAAATGGATATTTATGAAGTACAAAGTACAAATACCATTTTAGTTGTATCATCTTACTAAATATTATATAGTGTTTAGAGATTTATAAGACTTCAAAATAAATAACGCTCGTTATTCAAATAAACAACCACAAAGAAAAAGAGTACTTGTATTTTTAATCTTCAGATCATTTTATAAGTACCTATTCATAATTAAAAATAATTAATAGTGTATTTTTAGGAAGCGGTTTGTCGTAAGTATTTCCTAAACACTTGGGGATAAATGAATAAATTATTTATACTTTCACGTTTCACTGTCAGGAATAATATAAAAAAATATATAATAATTATTATATTTACATGGAATTTTATAATGACGAAAATATAAAATGAAAGTTTATTATAATAAGATCACATATTCGTTTGCGATTCAGACCAAAATATAACCCCTGATGTAATTTCGCAAATTGCATCAAAAGTGAATGCCAGTAATATTATATACCTATAGTGGCAGAGTCGAGGGGTTCGACAGTGTTAACCGTACATGGTATTTTGAATGAGATTAAGAAATTACCGAGAAACCGATAAAAATGTGATGAAATTCATACTAATTTGATTTCCGTGTAAACTATCTAGTAGGTTAATAATTAATATTACTAGCCGCATAACATGACTATGACGGGTAAAAAATATGAGGAAACATAAAATCCGGCACTATATTATGTCGGTGTATCTCGTTTTTGGTATCCACCTCATTTCCCGGAAAAATCTACATCGGTGTACCTTGTACCTATATCGTTATGTGAACTAATTTGACAGAGACTTAGTATATTTTTGAACATGGTTCAAATTACTCTAAACTTTTCTGATATGTAAAAACAATTTCTGAAACTTTCGTCAAAATCGGTAGAATAGTTTTGGAGTCTATATTTAAACTCCCGCAAACACGAGGGTATTGGCTTTTGTTGTACATTCGAATATCAAACGATAAATTAAATACAATTTTTTTTTTATTTGCAAAAAATCCTATAGCAATGCATGTTGGTGAGTTGTCTGTAGTCTTTCGAAATTTTTTTTTTAAATTTTATTTCTATATTCAATGGCAACCCTTTATATTGGAAAATTTATACTTAATTTTTAAAAAAATATTAGATTTTCGTGAACCAAAACAAAATTCATGTTTTAGCCACCTAATAGAAATCTATAGTACGGTTGAAAAAAAAAGCTGAAAACACCCTCCGAGTCTCAATAGGAACCTACATCGATATAATTTTAATTGAAATCGATTCTGTAGTGTCTAAGATTAGTTGTTAATAAAAAATTCATTTCACACTTAAATATAAATAATAATATAATATTATGTAATCGATTTTTAAATAATCTTTTATATATAATATACATTTTATCGTAGAAATACAGTTTCGATCGTAATTCTAACTATAATCTCTAACACAGGTAGGTACTTGAAATTTATAGTATTTAAAATAATACTTTAGTTGCTTGCGTATTATAAAGACCGTAAAATATATTAAAGATATTGATATAGGTTAATTGATAATGTTAGTAATTCAAGAATATTTATTAGTCTGTTGTTGATAGAGAAAAGGTTTTGTTGACCATTTCTGCTGTTTTACGATTGGCGCATTGGAGTTATTAAATATTTTAGATTATAATAAAGGTTCACTATAAGATTTTATGTCGGTAAATTAGCGCTATAGACCGAAATCAATTTCTATTTGATAGGCGAGGGGGGAGGGCTAATTTCCTTTGAAATTTTGACGTGTTTTAGCCTTTAATATTATAATTTATAAACCTCGCTAATATATATCTTTTGTCCCTCGTTGGTATATTTCTGTCTATGGATTTTCACGTATAGTAATTTTAGTGGTGATACGTGATGATACGTGATTATGTTATACGTGATTGTTCGTCAATACATTTTTTGAATTCGAGTTTTGAGTTTGTTATTATGATAGAAGCGGTAGAAAATATGAAAGTTGGATGTATAGTGTCGTACACGTGCAAGTTTTGGTACATTTTCTGTATTTAATTTCGTTTGATTTGGCAATGGCTCGAAATTCATGTATAATGTAAGTTATTTAAGGTCATTTGTTTTCATTTTTACTTAAAATAACTGTTGGATAATTGTGTATACATTTTTATGACGCGTGTCTGTGGTGCAAACAGTTTTTTTTGATTATTACGAAATTGTATTTACAGAAATATTATTTTTAAAGTGTTTTTATCAATAAAGAATACTATGCTAATATTTTAAACGAATACATATTTTGTATATATATTTTACATCATTTTACAAAGAAAGAAAAGTACAAAAATATTAATCATAGTAGGTATATATAGGTACTAAAAACAATTTTTATTTTATATTTTTATAAAAATTATTAAACAAACGTAACCTACCTATATTTTAAAAAAGTATGAAAAAAAATCCCGTTACCATATTATTCATAATTTTCCTTTTTTTAAAGCTGTATATTTTGTATTATTATTTTTAAATTTTTATAAACTTTGTTTATAGAATGTCTGACATATATGTATATGTATAGTATCTGTCACGCTTCGCTTTCATTTCCATAGCTACTAATACCATTGTCAATTTTATACGAATATTATTCAACAATAATACCTTTAAGGCTTAACTCGTGTTAAAGCCTTAAAGGTATTAAGGACCTGTATTATTTTTGTTCAATATATTGGATATTAAATTAATTAAATCTTCCCGGTACTTTAATTTACATAGCATTCAATTATAATCAACTGTTGATAATATTGTTATTCAACGTGTATACCGTTTTAGTATAATGTGATGTAAACATTAAAAATTTGATTAGGTAATAAGATATTAACTTTATTGGTTCTTTCTGTCAACACTTTTTAAAAAATACACTGTACACTGAAGAGACTTTTCATTAGGTTTCTCGTTATTTATAATTTTCTCTTATAGAAACAACCTACGCGCCGTTCAAAATCTTTATTTTTTTAATTTACATAATTTTCCACGTGCTTTGTTGATGTTATTTACCGACATGAATTCTACTGAATTTTTTTTTATATATTTTTCAATCTCCGTGACTTTTAGAGTCTAGAGTTAATAACATATAATATATTATTATTATTGAACAATCATTGACACGTTTTCTATCTCAATAAATTAAACTCACAGCCACTCTCCGTTTAGATCAGATATGAAGTAATGGAATAAAAATAACGAATAACACATACTACATTAGTATAATGAAACATATCAATATAATATATCATCGCTAAACATTGAAATTTTACTTTGGTTTGCAATCTCAGCGAGTTCCATCGCCAGTGTCCGTTCCATCAATCGTACTTCCGATTTCCCGTTTATCTGTAATGGTGTACTGCGGTACACTTCGACAGTTCGACAAAGAAGTTTGGCTCGTGATAGTGAGAAATGTAGGGCTTGGAAGTTAGAGATGGTAAAACTGATAAAATATGAACATCAATAATCTAAAAACGCATTAAATATAAGCAACAAAAAGAAATTGAAAATTAAAAAAAAAATCTTAACTTGTTATATTTTATTAGTTACATAATATTAAAATAGTATATTAAATAATATATTTTTATTAAAATGTAGTGAAAAACTGGTTGGACAAAAAAAAAAAAATAATACGTTGTCGACGTCGCGCATCGTGAGGTAGCTGTACCGCAAACCTTAACATAAACATAGTATATTATCAAAAAGTTAAAAATATGCATAAATATGCATTTTTCATTTCATTTTTATCTTGTCATTATTCATAATAGATGTTTAGCTTGCTCTTCAACAAATCGAGAGCATATAGAATAATATGCAACTCCTACAACTTCTGAGCCGTAATTTAAATACTTATCAAGTTTCCTTTATTATTTAAAAGTTTTTTTTTTTTAAAAAAACTACCTTCATTATTTTAAAGATTACTATAATACTATAATTTTAGTTACAATAATATGATTATTGCTACGCTATATGAATATAGTGAAATTTGTAAAATTTTTTTATAAGTTCTACAGAGTTTTGACGATTTTGTGCAATACTTACAAATCTGAATCGTATATAATAAAGACGTAACGCATAAAGATGGAGCTTTCTGCGGTTCTAAGACGATTATGCTTATACCGGCAGTGTACGGCACCGATGTAGACTAGCAGACCGCATCCGTTCGAAAAACGTCGACAAAGTGCCAATAACTTGCAGATTTCCCACAACAGACTTTTTTTCAAATGCTTTCTGATCCGCGGCGATCCGTTTTTATTTGGAAGCGGCACACCAGGCCTTGCAGTGTTCCAGTTACCCTTCGACCTATACCACGGTTATCTACAGTGTAGATAACCGTGGTCTATGCTCATGTGAGACGACGTCGTGTCTATTTCCGGTTTCCCGAACTTTTCTTTAGTTCGACGACAACCGCTGCCGCGTTGAAGCGGAGGTGATGCAGCCATTACAGTCAGGCCCAATCTGATGTAAATGCGTGCTCATGAGTGGGATAAGGATGTCATATCTCCCCCTCCCCAATTTTTGGCGTATTTTTGTCATATAAAATATACGATTGAGCAATGAAAGTATATTTACCACGAACCGAAAGAAGTAAAAAATTCATAACTCCCCCTACCATTTACTCTACTTTCAAAAAAGCTGAGCACGCCACATCTCAAGACCTTGTAATTTTTAATTCAATTTTTAGTTCACTTTGTCGATCAAACACGCAGCAGTTCCTTTATAGATCTGTTAATATACTATTGACATTTGTCATCTGCATATTTAGTCTGTCTGAAACGGCGGTCGAAAGGTTTTCGTACTCACTTCTGTAGTTCCGGTGTTGTTTTGCATTTAAATATTACAAATAACCGTTTATATAACCAATTTATATTGATTACATATTAATTATTATAGTAATCAATACATTTCACAAATATTTTCAATTTATTTTCAAATTTTGTTGTTGAAATAATTTGTTTTAATTACACTATTTTCACATCATTGTCGTTTTAATACATACATGGTATGTAACGGAAAAATATATGGGTGTTTGTTATTAGTATAACTTGATTAAGCTTTACATCTGCCATACTTATAAAAAAAATTTGAATATTGTTTAATGATAATCTTATTATTAAATGATAAAGAAGAACAAACATTATGAATTTACATTATGTATATTATATAATAACTATATATAAAAATAAATATATTATAATATTTGCGTTTACCTTGAAAAAGATAATCAAGCTTTTCAGATTGTTACATTTAATGGCGATAAAAATACGTTGGTAATTTTAATGAGTTTATAAAGTTCTGCCGAACTGGGAAAATATTTAATATTTGGTCTTTATTTTTTTGCAAATAAGATAAAAGTTATTTTCCAGATTTGATTTTCATACGAAAAACTTACGTTTGATGGATGCTGTTAGTGTAAAATGTAAGTGTCAAATTATAATAACGGACAAAAGTTGATTACAACTCTGTAAATAGAATACAGTGCAGCTAATGCAAATCAGTAATTGGATAACACTAAATCCTCGAATAATTAACTAATAGCGTAAGATTTTTTTGTAGATTAGTAACTCTTAATTTGTACAAAACACCCGAGTTGAATGAAAAAGTTACTAAATTTCAGCTATAGTAAAATAATATTATTACAAACACATCCGTTTAAAATAGTTATGTAATAAATATACATAATATAAACACTGCACTTTTTACCAGGATATTCGTGTGTATTTGCTGGAAGAAATGAGTGGACAGTATCAAAAATATTTTCTTTCAGAACCGAAACTGGTTTATTATTTAAGTTTAAAAAATATCATACCAGTGTACGAGTTTGTTTTCCAGGCACAACCGGTTTACGGAATAACCATTAATAAAAAAAAAAAACATAATTTATTTCATTTTCATTATTTTAATTCGTCTTGAACTCTTTTGACCCTTTTTCATTGGTCGTTTTTCGAAGGTGCTTATTTCGTGACTGTGCCTATACGGCATTATTTCGCCGCGTATACCACGTATACCTCCATGACCATTGTACAATTGTACCTACCTAGGTAACCAATAATATCGATACCGATACCGCCTCGACGCTGTTTAACTATTACAGCTTGTTAAGTGCAGCGGGCGCACACTGAAGCACATACAAGTTTGGAAAACAGATGACTCTGAACATCACGAAAACATCGGGCCAGTGTAGTTGTAGTCTGCGAACTGATATATTTATAGGCATGTCAGATTTCATCGTAACATTTTTTTAAATTATTATTATTATTATGGTAATTTGAAAAATGAGAAAAATGAACGATGAACGACAAACTACTAATGTGTTGATGGAAAATTGCAAAATTAAATAAATTATACAATCACAATGCTTTTGAAATTATTTTACAGAGAATTTCGATTTTTTTTTTTTTTTTTTTGATAGTAGGCCGTAGTCACTTATTAAATTATAATTTATTATGCATACCTATCGATAACTTGTAATTCACTGTAAAATGCGTTTCAATTGGGTGTAATCAGCTCATTGAAAATACAATTCAAATGATTATATACGCCTGTGTAGTAATATAATATTAAGCAGTCGATACTCCATAATTTTGCGTTGGAAGGTACCGCGGACTTGACACGTGCAGCGCATTAGGTGTAACTCAATAATAAAATATGATATATTGTTATTATAATGTTATTAACTATGTGTATAACGAAACGGTTTACTTTATTTGGTATATACACACGACTATATTTTAATATTATTAATATTAATATAATACTATTTATAGCTGCGAGGTGAAATCACGAATAACTTCGTGTCGACTATTCAATATAATCGTTAGATAATCATAATTCGTATGTATTAGAACATTCTTCGGAGTACCACCGCGAAGTGAGATGACCGGTGTGGAGGTGTTTAATATTTAGTTACATCGTTGCTGCATCGCATCATTGAATAATAAACACTCTATGTCCTTATAATGTAGTCGTACATACTATACGAGTATGACTAAACGCGTCTCATATAAGCATAATAATATCGATTTATCATTTTTTTCTCTTTTAAAATCACAAATCGCTCGACATCGTCTGATGTTTAGAGGAGAAAAAACTATGCCAAAATGGATTTATAATCATACCCCTTATATACCAGGGGTCGGAAACCCGAGGCCACATATGGCCCTTGTAACATTTTTTTGTGACTCGAGAGTAAAATGTATAATCGGTGTAAAAATAGACGTTATGTAAAAAAAACCACAAACTAAGAGCGATGTATGCTTGACAGGGAAATGAAAAACTAAAACGTTTTTTGTTTGTAAACACCTTGTTAAATTAATATATCTGTTACGGGTAAATGTTGACATTAACCGAATGATAATGTCAACATTAACCATGCACTTTGGCTAATGTGTCAATATTCGATTATAAACGTGAAATGTCAACACTATCCGGATAATGTTAAAAGTTATGATGGCACGGTAGTTAAGGGTACAAAAGGAGTTCATGTAAGGGAACATGTGATACAAATAGATGCAAATGTTAGTTTTCTAGTATTTTGCGCAATTCGAAATATTATGAAAGCACGTCATGTAATAATGAATAATAACATTTTAATTCTATATTTCGCAAATAATTCATACATTAAAATACTCAATTTAATGTTATATCATTAGCAACTTATTAAAAACTATATATAGGTGTTTTAAATTACATTTTACTCTTATTATTTAGTAGTTTAACTTTTGAAATATATTTAATATTGTTAGGTGGTAAATTAAAATTATTTTATCTCATAATTGGTATATTTTTATGGTCGTTAAGACATTAGCCAAAGGTCCTTATCTAATGACATATTATCCGGCTAATGTTAATATTATCCAAGATATTAACAATATGCATCGCGGGTATAATGTGTTAAAATTTGACTAATTGCACATTATCCGGCTAATGTCAATATTATCTAAATACTAACATTACCCGTAACATATCTAACAGATATAATATGAACTTAAATAAACTAAATTTGATATGACTAGGTATAAATTGTTGTTTAACACAAAATAAGGTAAGTACCTATTTAAATTTAAATCGTGGTCTTAAAAATATTTTATTTTTCGGCCCTTGACATCAAAAAGGCTATCAACCTCTGCTCTACGTATACCTATGAATGTTTTTATAAATGGTAAGACGTTAAGACAATATGCAGTATGCACTTTTGTGCCTACTGCATCGCGACTACGTCGCCGTGCCGTGTTGTATTTTTTTCGTTTGACGCTATTGTATTTGATCTGCATTCCGAACAAAAAATCTATTGATTTGGTAGTCTTAAATAATTGACGTTTGTGTGGAATAGGTCTTTTTTACAACAAATTAGTCGAACTTGTTCATGTCGGATGTAATATTGTGTCAACGACCAATGGTGCTGAGGCTAATTTTGAATAACCTGTGTAGTCTGTGTAAATGGTGTATCTTTGCTATATAGAATAAACTACAATTTATAAATTATATATATATATATATGATGACTATTCTGCTCCTATATTTTGTATTATTTACACGACAAAAGTCATATTGTAAGACAAACCGTTTTTGGGGTAATGTACGACAATAATAATTTATAACTCTGCAGCAGTATATGTCCGTGTAGTGAAAATATATATATAAATGCATCAATATTTTACAGTATATATATACATTCATACAGCCATATAATATTATAGTCTTATGATATCGGTTGGTATATAGATAGAACAACATACATAAATTTTTATTGTAATGGATATATAATATATACATATATATATATATATATATGGATGTACCCATACGCCGTTTCAATTATTTAAATTTTTGTGTACTATTTGTTTTATTTTAAGTGTAAATGCACTGTTATGTATTTTGAAAAGAGTATCAGCACATGCTGCAGCTTCGTATTCCGTTATAATATAATAGTAATATATTATATACAAGTAGCAGTGCCTACCATAATATGCCATGTGTTAAAGAAAAAAGTGAGTAGTTCTCACTACTTATACATAACACATAAACATCGTTTAAAAGCTCGAGTTTAAATGTATGCTTAGCCTAATTTAACTTTGATGTACTTTGCGAATTATACATTAGAAATTATAATATCATGAAGGATTTTGATGAGCCACTGTGGCTACATTAAGTTTTTAATTAAACATAAAACGTGTTATTATCATATATATACTGCAGCAGGCCAAAAGTAGGTACTTTACAAGAAATATATATGTATTCTTAATTATAAACAAATAGGTACCACCTGCGGCGAGTTCCTTGAAAAGTTCTTTCGAGTGACACCAATCCGTTCGCCATCCGACGTAATGATGTATATTGTATAATATATATTATTAAAATGTTTTTATTTTATGTCATCAAACGCAGCAACATTCCCAAAGAAATAACACATATATATATACCAAAACGACAAATCTTTGTTTTGGCGTTGGACAATTGATTGCGTTACTGATATTTTGGATTATATTTAAAATTTAAATTCAAAAATGCCATTTTATGTTATGACGTTCGGTCGACGTAGCAATTTTAATTTTTAAATGATTTAATAAAAATATCTTGTTACATGTATATAATACATGTTGTAATAATGTATATATATATATAAATTCAATCATAAATTATCATAAACTTACTGGAAATTTCTCTGTCGGAAATTATATTCCAAATCGTTAAAGTATTACCCGATTTTCAAATACGTAGTATGAAACTTTTTTTTTTTCATTAATTATCACGATATTACCAAGTTCTAGCAACATTATGCATCACTCTCGGGCCTCAGAAATCTCCAGTATACACCACGTTTTATCATACCTATTTATACTATAATTTATGGACTTAGTATGCACTGCATGTAATTATTTGCAAAGAGTCAATGAATTGTGTAGAAAAACTGGTCTTCTGATATTATAAACAGTATTATCGGTAATATTGGCAAGTTCGGTAAACGATAACGCGAAGAATAATTACAACTAATTTTAATTTTTATCTCTCATCGGTATTTATTTAGGAAAACATATCGTGTAAATTAAATTATTACATCACTATTAATCAACATAATACTGATCAAGTCTGGTATTTTTGTACACTTACATGTTTTGCCAAAAGTTCTAAAATTAATTGTATTTTTTACGTTGTGTAAATTACAGCAAGCATAATACAATGCATTATATAGTGTAAATTTGTTATGTGAATCAATGTGAGTTTACAAAAGTTGTCGAAATTGTCAATACACATGGGCACGCCGAATCGATTAGGAAATGAAAATGTATTCACATATTATATTTACAGTTTAGCAGTCATGATGTTTACAATTATATAATGATGAAATATTTGAAATGAATATGAGATGGCGGTACAAAAAACTGTAAAACGTATCTGTTATTTACACAAACAAATCGTATGATCTTTTAGAATCTTATAGGGAATAGGAAATTATATTAAAACGTGATTATAAAGTTTTCGTAGTAAGATTTTCAATTCCATTTTGTATAGTAAGTAATTTTGTGTGAGTTAAAAACATAATATAATATGTTTCTTCAAAACGAAATGATTTAAATATTTTGTTTTTCAACGCTCAACACTCAAAAGTGATGGTATTGATATATAATATTATATGTATAGACGGGCGTTATAGCTTTCTATAACAATAAAATGTGAATAAGAAAATGTTTTCAAGATAAAAGAAAATAATGAAAAAAATTTTAATAAATCAATAGCGTAAAATATAATGGATACAGTGAACAAAAATTAATATATTTTATTTACACGATATTTTATTTGAACGGTTGTAACAAAAAATTGAATATTGTAATATATTTATTTTATTTTTTTTTTTTATTAAGATTTGAGTGATATTGTTGAAAATAGGAAATGTAGAAACTAAAAAAAGGTTAGTTTTTAATAAAAATTCAATGAAAGATACACTATAATATTTTACTAAAAAAAAAAACAAAATAATAATGCATCGAATGCAATATCTTTTAGATGCAAATATTAGTGATTGAAATATTTTTCAAAATGCTAAGTAAAATAAGAACATTCTAACCATAAAATGTACTAAAAAGAAAAAACTGAATTTTCTTCATTGTCGTTGATTTACTACAATAATAAGAATATAAAAAAGAGACTGATGATATCGTAGTATCAGTACTGATCGGCATTATTATTTTATTTTATAAAACTGATGTAAATTGATCATTGCAGATACAGCATTTGTGATTGTAAATATACTAAATATGTTCAGCAGTACACATTTTAAGAATAAATAAACATTAAGGTGATTGTAAGGCTAACATTTATCAGCAAAGCGCTGGCTCGGTGTTTCACTAAAAAGAAAAGTCCCCGCAAACTATAAATTAACGTCGTTTAATATTGTTCTTCGCAACTCGTATTTTTCGTTGGAAATAATCCGAAAGGGAATTTTTCGAAACTACGGTCCATAAGTCGTCTTGTCACAATTTCTTTCTCTCTTTTTTTTTATTTTTTTTTTTAACAATTGCAGCTTTCTACATTATACTTTAGCAAGCACTCGCGCGATGTGTACAGTGCATCCTAATTGATTTATACGAAAGTCTCACGAGCCAAAAATACCGAATTTCTATAAGTGTTTTTTTCATCCACTATCATACATTTTTTTATGCTTTACGATGACAACGGAAGAGAATCTGTTGTAGCAATAAGTAATAATACACGTTACTATATATACGACGTTTCGTCGAACGGAATAACTAAAATAAATAATAACATCGGCGAAATCATAATATACATGAACAATTAATCGGTTGTATAATAATTTTATTGTGAGACGAAATCCGCGAAGCTGAAGTAGCCAAATCATTATAAATTTTAATTTATAGCCGCAATTTCGTTATCAACTTTTCGGGAGCGCACCTGAAGATGACTTTATACTTCATCGTGATCCATGGTTTCTGGCAAAAACCTTTTTTTTTTTTAATTAATACTATAATGATAATTATTTTAATATGATCTGAATAGTAATGTATATACATATGGTAACTAGTTAAACTTGAGTAGGTTATTGATTTTACTTTCTGGTACATCCAATATAGATTCTATGGTATTTACTTATAAACATTACCTAGGTATATAGTATGCCCATATAGGTGCAATTAGACTTACAAAACGCAGGGTGCTAACATTTTAAACGTCCCAGAAAAGCCGTGAGTAGCTTTTCTCTCTCCCCACACTCCTATTATAAAAACTCACGATCTCATAAGTACAAACCTACAATATTATCTATACGTTAAAACTTTTTGTATATGTTTAATATAATTCGTATTAATGATAAAAACAAAATAAATGTATTACCCTTTTTTATAGTTTTAAATTTAGATTTGGCCGATAAAATATCGATACAAAACTCACAGGAGTCCACTGTAGCATACATCTATGTTGTGCAATGAAACATAAGAATGTGGAATAATTTATAACAAATTATTACTATAACTTATGGCTAAAACAGTTTTATATTTTTTCAATAAATATTTCATACTTTAAAAACATAAAATCGATTGCACTTCATTAAAATGATAATAGTTAGGTCTAAAAAAACAATGAGTGCTGAATTTGAAATCGTGGGTACTAAAACGCTTTTGCACCCCTAGTTGCGCCAATAAGTTACCACTTGTCCACTTGTATTGACCACAAAATCAAACCAATCGTAATACCTAATTTTTTTTTTTTTGTAAATTGTTGTTGAACTTGAAACGGTTATCACAGTTGTATTTTTATTACTTTATCAAGTATAAAATTTCGTTGAATCCATCATAGAGTGTAAAACTGCACGAGAAACTTACACAATAAATATACACCTCATGAGCAAATTAATTCTTCTTAAAAATTTCGGGGGAGAGGTTATTACCTCCCTCATCACTTTAGTGTGCAACCATGGATAAACATTCCAGGAAAGCAAGTCTTGTACGAATATTTACGAGTCCCTCCACCACCCACCACTCAGTCAAAACGTGTCTACCGTCCGTTCAAGGGGCAAGGCGTGCATAATTTCATCGTCCACCAATATTATATTCTTCACAGGTGACTGTTATTTAAAACTAATTACGGGTACGTTTAATTTGTGTATATAAATATGTATAGGCAGTATAACCGTGTAGGTTTTTAAAATCTGAGTAACACTCCTCGGTAAAATACTTATACAGCCTACGGGCGCCTACATTTTTAATACATTTTAACGTATACAAAATATAATAATAACTATAAACCATCATTGTGAATTATTATCTTTGTTTAGAATAATGATAATAATATGCTGGATTTGCATTTTTCAGCGGTATATTGCGGTTGTATGTGCTAACGGTAGAGCGTTTAAATATTTATTATTTATTACTCTCTTTAATTCAATGCAGCACACGCTTAACGTCAAAAATTCGACCCTGTATATACGTGGTAACTTTAATCGTTGTAGTCTCTGGAACAGAAACTAAAAGCGCCATATTAAACATAAACGTATTTACGGGGGAGGATATTGCTCCTCTCCCTCACCAGTGAACTGTGCCTCAAAAAAAAAAAAATCTTGCGCGATCGCCGATCACTAAAGATTTTGATTATTTGTAATCAATGTAACCTAACCTATCAGAATACTTAAAAAAAGACTATTCTTATAAACAATTGTTGGTGTTGAAAGGAAAAATGTAATTTTTGAAAAAACATTTTTTAACGCATACCTATTTTAAAGAAAGTTAAAGCTTTGCTTAGTAGTTTAGATATTGTAAATTATCATTCTGGTGGTGGTTTTTCTAACTATGAATCAAGATCGTTTGGATGGTTTATTAATCATATCAGTATCGAGCAAGAATTGGCAAGAAGTATAAACTTTGATGATGTCATTGAGTCATTTAAAGTATTTTTTTTTTTTTTATTGATTGTAAGCTTCGGCAAACTATGACAATTAGCATTTTGTAGGGGATTACGGTTGGTTTAGGATTACGTGTAAATGTGAGGACAAGGATTCGTCACTAAAAATTCGGGTGACCACCCATCCGGGAGCTAGCGACGCCAGACGATGCTTGACCTCAGCACACATTAGTGACTGTGATCAATCACCGCGCCACACTAGGACCTATTTATTTAATGTATTATAACCATATGAGAGGAGAATGAATTTATAAATACACAATTTTTATCAACAATTTCTAGTTTTGGCAGGCTGGCGGTTATTCTTTTAATTTATAATTCGAAAATGTTCGTATTATTTCGAGTTTTTTAACAAAAAAAAATGGATGGCTAAAAAGAATAATAGGTTACACAATTAAAAAAATTATTATGCTCTCTCGGCCACCAATGTTTGAGCACGCTTATGCTTATAAACGAACAACGATATACTCATTCTATTTACCTCCGCAGAAGGTGTTCGGCATTAGACTTTGTATTGAAAATTATTATAAGAATGCACTCGTGACTGGACTAAATAATTAATAATTAAACAATGCAATAATTATATTTTGTATTAGATCAAATTGTTTGTTAAATGGTTCTCATATTATACAATAATAATAAAATATTATGTTGAACCTAAGACCTAAAAAGTGCATACTTACTTGAATAGTCTAATGTATAGGTACTTAGATTAGAAAAGTGTTGACTGTTGGTACGAGCAAAGAAAATACACTTTGGTACCTACTTAGTAAATTAATGTATCAAATAAGCAATCATTATGTATGACGTATAGCGCAACTATTGATATTCAAAATCGACATGGAAAGAAAATGCGAACAACTTATAATGCACGCATAAAATATTTTTGGTATAATAAAAATAAATCTAAGAGGTGGCCTACTATTATTACCGCCGAGAAATCTCCACGAGCCTCCCCCGATTGCGCCCACTAGTAGTATTATATATATATATATGATATGTATAAGTAGCGTTTTCGAAAAATAATAAGAGACCCGCCGTCGGAAGTGCGCTGCCGACAAACCCGCCGCGCAATTCACTGACATTCGGTCGGTGCGTTCCGAGTGGACCGGCGAACTCGAAAACCGGAAGAAAACTCGGAAACCGGGCGAAAGGGTATTTTCGTCTCTCGGCACACGCTTGCCGTGGCATATTTCATTATTCGGATAAGTGCGACGACGACCAGAGAGAGCGCACTTAGAGCAAATCCTGCGGTGGTGGAGGCTCCGCGGGGCACTCCCACTAAACCCCGAGCGCCGCTTATGCGTACGTGCACCGCCGCCACCTGCATAACCGCCGCCGCCGCCACCACTTCATCTGACAACCTGCGACGGCGGCGGCGGCGGCGTCGTCGTCGTCGTCGTCGTCGGTCACTGAACTATCAATAGCACTCGCACGCACCAACGCACGCACGCACACGCTTACGCGGTGGCCGGATCGTAGTCGTATTATAGTTAGTTTTTGTTGTAGTAGTATTAGTAGTAGTAGTAGTAGTAGTATCTCTGTATCTAGTAGTAGTAGTAGTAGTAGTAGTAGTAGTATTAGTAGTAGTAATACTGTTGTAGTAGTAGTAGTAGTATTAGTAGTAGTAATACTGTTGTAGTAGTAGTAGTAGTAGTAGTCGTCGTCGTCGTCGTCGTCGTCGTAGTAGTAGCTTACCTGCCGCGGTCGTCATCGTCGTCGTCGTCTTCTGCGCGCGTACCATCGCCGGCCGGCCGACGTGTCCATGTGAGACATCTGCGCTCCAGTGCAGTCATCGCGGGTACGCGCACGTGCACAGAACGCACACATGATAAATATATTATTATTATCAAAACGACATCCAATATAGTATTATTTTTATAGAGAGTCGAGTCGGTCTATATTATTTGTAAGCCGTATGGTGCACGCTCGGTGTTTTTCTGTAATAGTATTTTCCTGTATCGTCCGCGGCCAGTTAGAGAAATAAGTTTTGAAATTCGCGCGTGAATAATCCGTCGTGCTTTCCATCTGAAAATGCGTCTCGCCGATTCGCGCCCCGAAAATCCCACCGCGGTATAACGGTGGCGACGGCGATGCATCACCACCTGCCGGAGCAGCATCACCACCGACATGTTCCACCGTCGCAGTGCCGTCACTTGACGACCGCCGACCCTCGTCGGGCACCGGTCGCACTCGAACCACCGCCGTCGTTGTCGTCGTCGTCGTCGTCGTCGCCGCCGCCACCGCCGTCGCCGCCGCCGACGCCGTCGTCTTCGCGGACATCTATCGGAGTCGTCTGTTTTCGTGAACGCGCTACGACACGCCTATAATATACAAACGTATAAAATCGTCACAACATCATCATGGACGTGTTCAAGCTCGACCAGTCGTTAGCGGCGGGGCTGGGCGGCGCGCCGTCCGCCGACAAGTTGACAGCCGACGTGTCGTTCGGCGCCGGCACCACAGACGAGTTCAACCTGAGCTTCTTCGACGACACGACCACGGACACGGCCGGCTCGGAGAGCCACGACCCGCCGGTCCAAGGATTCGGCGACGAGCCCTGCACCGCCGTGGCCATGGACACGGCTGCGTCCACGCCCGCGGCCGCTTTCCGCGACGTCCGCGTCCAGTCCCCGTGCACCAGTTCCACGTACCGGCAGCCCGCCGTGTATGCCGGCCAC
Source organism: Pentalonia nigronervosa (assembly GCA_014851325.1). NCBI lineage: Eukaryota > Metazoa > Arthropoda > Insecta > Hemiptera > Aphididae > Pentalonia > Pentalonia nigronervosa. The sequence goes on along the minus strand of JACXSJ010001692.1, from coordinate 11,853 downwards.
GCGGCCGCCTCTCAACCGCCTCCCCCGCCGCCGACGGCTGCCGTCACCAACTCGTCGACGCCGTCTTCGTCCACCACCGCACCAGGTCAGTGTTCGAACCGAGCGCGATTCGCTATTTCCCCGGTACAATTCCCATACCGCACGACATGTCTGCGTGGTATGATTGTCCGTCCCAATAAAGTTGGTTGGTGTGGTATGGATTACGATGTATATAGCTGCCACGCACGAGTTATTATTTTTTTCACATTTAGACGTGTTAGGTACCTACCGCCTATACCCGTAGAGCGACGCGCATAACACAAAAGATTGTTTTACACGTTTTCTGTTAACAGAGCATGGCTCGCAAGTTCACGCCCTAAAAAATACCAAAACAAGAATGCACTTGTATGCACTAAAAACTGGCAAAATATCCATCGAAATATGTATCTATATGCACCAAAAAAAAAAAAAAAATAAAAAAAAACAATAAGCAATTTTGGAAATAACGAGAAATAATCCGTTCATATTTTTCAAAAGCTATATCTTATTTCTAGTCTAAGTATTGTTATTTTATTTTTAATCATATTATATCGCAACCATTCGCGTTAGTTTTATGCAATAAAACATTATGAATTATCGCATTTTTAAAACTTTACATATTTATTTAATCGTGATATCTTGAAATGGATTTCTATGTCATCTACCATTAAATACAACTTAGCGTGATTGATATGCAAATACATATGAACTTACGAGTCCTGATTATGACAATTTTTGTCGTGTCATTTTAGACTTACGGATAACTTTTCAGCCCTGTCAGTGGCGCCCACGAAGGCTACCAAGTAGTGTTGCACTGGTTTCCCACGGCATCCTGGGTCTGTTTGAACTTCAAACCCCTAACAAAAAAAAAAAAACAATTATGCATATAAGAAATTTACATTATTTTTAAATTTATGAAAGAAAAACACGTATGTGCCGACTGAACGGCGTTGTAACAATTTTTTTAGGTTTAATGTCTAAAATTTAAAATTTGATGAAATATCGTGTTTGCAGGCAGCGTCGAGCACCTATGATTAATTTTGGGGGCCCTAAAATCATAGCTGCATAAGTTCATGGAAAACCTTTTGGCGCCACTAATAGGAAGTATATATATATATAGTACCTAAACACATCAGCTGTCATATCAGTCAATTTGTATAATATGAAATTACCTCCATTTATGCAACTTTGATTAAGCGGTACAACACGAGGTCCGCTTTAATCACACGACTCGAACGTAAACGTGAATTTACGAATTCCAAGTCCTTGCAGGCAGGTTGAATAACCTGTAGCCACTATAAGCGAAATATCTAGTGAATAAGTGTTGAGTCAACAAACAAGTATTTCATTGGTAATGATTTCGTTGCGAGTATCAATTTTGTCGTGCCATTCATCATAAACATTATCCGTAGTACCTATTTAATCGTACGGAAAAATAAAAATTTTTATAGGTACCTATAATTACGCACGCATTGTATAATATTATATCCACAAACGACGGGTTAAAAACTTAACGAGGCAAGTCTGAGTATATATACAAATGTATTGTAACTAATTTTTCTAAATAACGTCAAAGCTGTCAATACTTACTGCAGTCGAACTACAAACTTTTGGGTAAACCGTCACTTTTTTTTCAACTCGAGATCTGCTCGCATATATATCCGTCGATGGGCCCGGATGTTTCAGTTTTTGTAATATCCTCGGGGCCCGGGTTCTCACGCCTCTCGTCTAATTTTGACCCCGCAGTGTGTACACGTATACCTAAATATAATGTGTACGGAATAGGTGTGCTTACTTCCGATGATCCCGTGCGATATGTTTTGAAGTTTAGGTATAGGAGGCACCCAAGTGCAATATACGTATAATAAATAATAATATATAGTATAATATGATATGTGTTTGAAATAATATTATAATATCGTTCATACGATTTATGAGGAAATAATATCGTTTAGGCACAACAGCGATCGTTCGTATACCTAATATTATATTATTATATTATGTAATATATGTAACTTTCGTGGGTACAGTGAAAGCATACGAAAATAATCAATCATTATTACAACTAGTATATTATAAGTACCTCCGTATAGCCCGTAGGAAGTGATTTTATTTTAATACTATAGGTGCATATATTATATATATATATAATATGTGTAGGTGAGTGTGTCCGTGTCCGTATATACGCATAATATACTATTACTATAGCATAGTCGCATTACGTTAAAATATTTCTAGATAAATAATTATATTCATATTGTTTCATATTAAACCATATTAAACCGGTACCTACGCTTTTGATTTGCATCTAACACAAGCGTTATTTTGATCGGAGATACGAACGCTTTGGTTTATTACATTGGAATAACGATGCGGCATATCAACACTGCAGACTACATATAATTATTACTAAATAAGAGTGTATAGCGTATAATATTTACGCGTCTTTTGACATCGTCGTCAATACTATATATTTCAAATTTTTTGCGTGTAAATTATAATTAATTAGTTATAATACTGCTATGATATTAAATTTCAATTTCTGGTTCAACGACGACAACGCGAGTCCCTGTTGTTTATTGATTTTTTTGTTTTTATATAAATAAATATGTGTACAATTAACTATAGTAATATAGGTATACCTACCCATACTCTCGACAAATACGAAATACCAATGAATTTAGAAATTATAAACGAAAAAACTGCCTCGTTCCTCGAGCGGGGTTTACCCAGGGTTTATGTATTTTACACGAACGTCGAAATTCGAAGAATAAATGTGCTCAAACTGATTTGTTCATCAGACCTCATAAAAGAAGCGTCCGTCGAAACTTTTCACCAAGCACTTTCCGGAATTCATCGTAATTAGTCCGTATAATATAGTTAAATGTACAAAGAGGATTAAAACTTTTCGCTAAAAAGACTCTGCGAGAAGTTGCGCGAACCGTCGTCGGAACTTTTGTAAGACTTCATCGACCGCATGAAGTGCAACGTACGCTATTACGACGAAAATCGATATTTTTTCCACTCCCGAGACGATTTTCCATCTAGAAACCGCCGTCGGATGTGACGGGAGGAAAACAAAACAAAAACAAAAAAAAACAATAAAATATTACACGTATTATATTATGTCGCCGACCAACCGAAAACCATCGCGGGATATACGAGCACGAAAATTCAAGGTCGCGTAATACGGCAGGCCGAACCACGACGTGTGTCGTACGCGGTATCTCCGTGTAATGTGCACACGATGTGCCAATTGCAAGTACGCCTACCCCCCCCCCCCCCATAAACAAACACACGGGCGACGTACGGGAAAAAACGGATATTGTATTATACGCGCGCGTTATGGGCACACGGCCCCGGGGTCGTCGTTTGTTGTATCTCGTGCCCGCGCATGTATCCGCGATTATGCGGTTATTTATTTATTTATTTTTTTTCCCCCCCGACGCACACGCTCAGCCATCCTCTGCGTGTGCACGTACCTATTCCGTCGATCGATCGTCGGCTCGCGATTGGTCAACGTTGTTGATGTTGAAGATCATTCACTTTGCCCGTGTACCGTTACCATGACTAACGCATGTGAACGCGTACACACGCACACGCGTTTTAGTTATGCGCCGAGAGAGCACTATCCGCGCCTGTGCCATTGGTTACCAAAACCGTTGGCCGTTGGTCTCGTGCCAAACAATTTTAGACTTGCGCCCGTCTACCTGTCCGCCTGTTTTTTTTTTTTCATCCTGGCCTTCCGGGTAAATTTCTTTCAGACGTAATACAGAATATACGAACTACAATTTTTTTTTTTTCTATTAGAACGTTATGTGCATATATTATTCTGTGTCTTGTACACTGCAGTATGCGTATTATAATATTATGCACGAGTAAAACAAATTTAAACGTTAGAGAGGATACCGTCAAGATAATTTTCCCGAATAAATATTGCGTATGTATATACAAAACTACAAAAGCATAAATTTTAATATTATATTATTATTACCATGCCGTAGGTACTACCTACATACGTATATACTGACAAATAGTATATACCAATATTATACCTGCATAACGGTTTAAAATTCGTCTGATAATATTATTGCACGCGTCTAGTCGTACTATATATTAATACGAAAATAATATAATAATTTGCCAATCGCCATTCGAAACACGCGCACGCCTAAAACGCTGTGTCTACGTACGTGACTGCTGTATTAATTTATGCAATATATATAAAAAAATGCTGCATTATTAAATTGAGGATAATAGAGAAATAATTTAATTAAATATCGCGAATTTTTTATATTATTATAATTTATTATTGCTCGATTTTGAGTTTTAGGTGATTCAGAATTCTCTTGACCGTGGTGCCCCGTACAACAAAAATTGTAATTATGAACGTATTATTATTCTGTGTCATGAGACTTTGGGATTGACAAAGAAATAAAACCATATGTGCCTCACCGGAATTTCATAAATACCTATCTTACGCGTTTTTATATATATATATATATATATAACCAATCATTAAAACGAATGTAAATACAAGTATTTTTGTTAACAACTTGGTTTATCTATCTTCTTCAAGCAAAGCTTGAGTTGAAGGTAGAGAGTTATTTTCTTAGAATATTTAAACACTATATGCGATTATGAATGAAATATATACAATTTAGAAATTGTGACAAAGTACATAGTATTGAATAAAGCTTTATTTATTTATTTATTTATTTATTTTTTTTTTTTTTGATTGTAAGCTTCGGAAAACTATGGCAATTAGCATTTTGTGGGGATTACGGTTGGTTTAGGATCACGTGTAAGTTTAGAGACAAGGATTCGTCGCTAAAAACTCGGGTGGTCACCCATCCGGAAGCTATCGACGCCGAACGATGCTTGACCTCAACACACATTAGTGACTGTGGTTGACCCACCGCGCAACACCAGGCAAATTTATTTATACTAATATTATTATATACTCAAAGATATTTCTTAAAATTATTATTAAGAAGATTAGAGTATGTAGAATGTAGATCCTAAATAATCAACAAATTCCTAACTTATACCTTTTTTTGTATAATTTACATTTAAACCATATATTAAAGATTCACGTTTACTTATATTTGGATCCAATTGAGAGTGATTTTTTAGTATGAAGTATAATATGCCTACGTTTATTAATAATGGTCGGTAAATTGTATATTTGTACGACCGATATAATATTATGTTTATTATAGTATTATTATGATGTTGGACGTATTTTGTTGAACTACGCGTGGAAAATATCATATCAAACGGAAATAATAATAATAATAATATACCATCGGCGCAAGTCCGAACAAAAGTATTTAATTTTTCAACAGAACCAAATGCGTGTTGTAGCTACATACCTATTATAAATATATCTACCGTGTACCGCGCCGGCTCGTCGCTTACAAATCAATATCAAATAATAATATATATGATGCTAATAATAATATTATATTCTGTATACTGCAGCACTGCAGCAGTGATAATAATATCATAATACGCACCACGCAACTTATAAAATATTATGTTTCTCCGATTTTATATTATAAGCAATAAATATGTAGCTAATATAAAATTTATATTGAGAGTCTATGACAACAAATTTTGTCGTGGATCGTATTTGACACTGTATAAGTTATAAATAAATATTATATGTGCAACGCAATTCACCAATCATCCCCCTTGTATCTTTTGATGATGCCTTTATATTCAAATTCTGATTTTCAAAATTGTTAAGTAAATAGGACCCATACTTAAAGACCATATTTTTTCATATATAATTGATTTTTGTATTTCATTTAAGAAGTGTTTGCCACTTATTTTTCTGAAACAAAACCATAATTTTTACTGTAAATAGTTTTATTTACATACAATTTTAATGTACCAAATTCAAAATTCAAACAAGTAGTTTCTGAGATTCTGAGTAATTATTAAACTATATATTTAAATTATTATGATTTACATATAATAGATATAATTTTTAGACTAGTACTGATTGTAGTCGGATATTTCTTATAAATTACAAAATGTTGATAGATTAATAATGGTTACAGTTATTGTTTTTAAATTATCTAAGCTTTCATGACTTTTAAACGTCGGTATTATCATATACTACTATCATTTATAACTAAAACTTAAAAACATATAGATTATATAGATGCTGTTCCTTTATATAACTATTTATATATCGATATTTTCAATAAAAAAAACAACATGCCTAATAATTTAAAGTAAAAAATATAGGTTTTAATTTGAATAAAAAATTAATATCCCCACAGTACTCTTTTTATATGACATAAAAAAAAAATTTAACAATTCATAATTATGTTTAGATACCCGACGCATTTGTATTACAAATTTAGCGAGGTCCTTATCCAACGAAGTCTTTTAAAATATTTTGCGTTTTTACATTTTATTTCGAGGTAATGAAAGCAACAAAAATGTTCAAAAAGTCTCTCGAGGCACCTATATTGGAAACAGATGATATTTTTCAGCATATATACTTTAAAAAAGTAACCTATTTTCCATTTTTCCTCATTTTTTTTTTTTTGTCTCGTGGAAATCAATAAAAAAAACAATATAAAGAATATACTTTCTACAAAGCCTTGGCTGTTTTTTTTATACACAATATGATAATGTGAAATATATCTCTAAATTTCCTCTCAAAATATCTTTTCGGATACAATAAATAATAATTGACAAATGGTTTTCCTACATTAATTTTATTTTCATCAATAATAATTAAATTTATTATATATATATTATATACCTACGAGTTCCGCCGGATTTTATCAGTATAATCACATTGGTACAGGTCATTTTAATTTAGTTAAACGGTCGGTTCCATATTATATATTTTTAATCATAATGCATGCATAAAAAATGTTTTTATTTGTATTTTACAAAAATGATTTCAATAAACGGTTAATTGTTTTAACCAGTGATTGCATTAATAGCTTTAGTGACTATATTATTGCAATTGTACAATGTATACGGTTGAAAAATATACTTTTCCGTTTAAAGATTTTAATATATATTAATATTTAATTGCAGTTATCACGTCGTAATGTTCGCTTATTTGCAGTGTACAGTATTTTATTATAACAATCGAGTAATAATATATTATATTATATTATATTATATTATTCCTGATTATGAACAAGTTGTAAATGGTTTTAAATATTTTATGCTCTGAAAAGTTAGAGCAAAGTAAAGCTAACAATCATAATTAACCATAGTTCTGCAAGTGGTAGAATTCGCTGAAACTACCGAAGAAAAGCTCGCGTAATTTGGGTGATGTTAATTTATCAAGTATTAGTATTGCGGGCAAGACGACGAATTACTATTAGGGATCTATACAAAGAGCTAGTATTATTCAACCATTTATTACGTTTTAACAATGAAGTTCATTAATTCAAAAAGTTTTTTTGGACCTTTTTGCTTTAGAAAATTTAAGATACGTTCATTTTTACATTTATATTACTTTTATTTCGTTTACTTAACCAAGTGTAATATAGCTATGGAAGTTCAAAACTCCTATCAATTTTTAATCATCAAAATGGAAGTATAAATTTGAAAATCTGAAACACAATTTTTTTTATAAACAACTCTACGTATTAAATATTGAAATCAACTTTTTGTATATTATATATAAATTCTACATTATGTACAATCAACTGCTGACCGATACAATAATATTAATACACACGCATAATATTAAGGCCTATCGCAAACACATACTATGTATAATGTAGTTAGTTCGACAAACACGACCAACAGGAGCGAACTCATTGATACCTACACATATTAACAGCCATCGTATAAAACAGTAAAGTACTTTTTAATATATAATAATTATTCTAGATATAAAAACCAAACGTTTTTTTTATTGATAAACATCTCATTCACAAGTGCTCTAACCCCCAACTACGGAAAACTTATCTATAAGAAATAGAAAACCTTCCCTGGATAACTAATATCGTAACAAGGTTCCCCGACCACGTTGCAATACATCTGCCCCTATGTCATAATTTTAACCGATATAATGATAAACTGTATTGCTTATCGTCGCCTAAAAGGTAACAAGCAGCTTATCTAAGTTTTTGTAACTTTTCAGGAGACCAAAACAATCTATTTCTGTGCGATTGATAATGTTTCTTTTAAAATTGCGAGGAATACACTTCAGAAAGATGGAGTTTCCTCTTAATGAGACCATATTTTAGTGTTCCGCGGATAGTCATTTCGTATCAAAATATGCCCACGTATAATAATACAGAATAAAGTGGTTGGAAGTCATGAATCACGATATATAGTGTGCTTACATAACAAAATAAAATGAAAGTTTGCTATAATCATCGCTACTATTGTGCAAAGGCACTTCATTACATTCTGCTTTTTTTTCAGTCGAATAAATAATGTCTATACACGGGCCCCGCTGTTTAGAAATTTGGAAATTAAAATTTCGAGCGAATCTATTAAGTCTACCAGTTTCCGTAAAAACTCAATTTACACGAGTTGCAAATAATAGTCGCAAGGCAGAGATGTCATTTCTGCATATTATAGGGATATGTATTAGGTATAATCATTTTTTTTCAATTTAAAATTATTCTGTCATTTATTTTTATTTTATAGGTTGTGTAATAGTCAAATTTAATAAATAAGGTAATGCTCGCAAAATTTAGGGGTTCAGATTAACGAGTAACGATATTTGCGTTATTTACAGTGGGAAATTGTGGTAGTGTCACTATATTAATTGTAAAAGTTATTTATACGTCATATAACGTTAAATATATATATATATATCGAAACAAAGCAGTAATAATACGCTTTGGACCAGCGGTGTATTTAAGAGGGGATTCGGGAGAAAAATCTCCCTTGGAATGTATTTTTATTTTGCTTTAATTAAAAGATTTAAGTATATATATATATATATATATATATATATATATATATATAGACACTAAACCAGGATTTGCATGTGAAAAAAGAAATTGTTCTAAGTTATTTACAATCTAAACGTTAAACAACTTTTGCATTTATCGCGTTATTCAATATTATTCAACTTTTGCGTTTATCGTTATTTAGAATTCCGAAGCCCCTCTCCTCACTTTTACGTACCTACATGATTATCCTACCTATATGATTATCCCCTTCCTTAAACAATTCTTAAATGCGCTGCTGCTAGGAACTAGCAAACAATAAGCCTTCTACGAGTATTCCAACCACTGCGATATTAATATACATATTACATATATTTTATATTATCGGTGGGCAGACATTATTATTATTATTAGACGGGTCGATAATAAAAATAATACGTAGTCCTGTGCATAATGTCGTTACGGCTACGTCGAACAATATTTTCATATTAACCCTGTAAAATTTTTAATCGTTTCATCGGTTTTATATACACGTCGTGATATGATAATATAAACTACTCCAGACGAAAATTAAAATCGTGATTTTTGCCGTACACTGCAACAATACCTGTAAACGCGATTATAATATAATTGTTTAAAAATTACTATACATGATATTTATGAAAAATGCAAAATCTATCGAAATTAATAATTTTTAAAAGCCTGTAAAAGCTATACCGCCGATAACTTATACATAATATTATACAAAAAATATATACGGATTTGTTTATGAAGATATTATATTATTTTGCCATGGATTTGGAACATAAATTCGACAAGAAAACTCTATCAATATTGAACTTGTCCGTGTACAGTATACACAATATATGCGTATTACAATTTATATATATAATATATTATAATATTATATACACAATATGTCAGGGCTAACGGTTATATGGATGGTACGCACGCGACAAAGACAATAAAGTCCATATTTCGTACACGGAACAATATAATATTGTAATACTCTTATATTACAACACAATATTTAAAACATTCTTAAGAATTATAATCAATTATATAATCATTGTGCATTTGAAATAATACATTTTAATAATAATTAACTTTTTGTGCGTTCCAGTACGGGTTTGATATTATAAACGAAGTATAAATAACATATCAATAAGCATCACTCACAGTTCACAGATTACGACTATTTTATAATGGGGCCTTTTTTAAATTAGATATATATCTATGGAAGCAATATACATACTGAGACAATTTTATAAGAATGTCTTATGCATGCACTCGTTTAGTCTCGCTATATGTTTTTAGGGTTCTATCGAAATCGGATATCTCTACATGTATACGTTTTTTGTATTGTTTGGTTTAAATACTCGTATTTTTTAACGAATCACAAAATACGTAGGTAGATGTGTAAATAATACCCACAGGACTACCGGAGAGTAATTATGTTTGTATATCGTACGTCGGTATTATAGAACGAGTCAAATAAATAATTATTGTCGAACTGAGTTTTTCAAACTAAATTGTATCGTGCAATGATAAATAAAAAAACGTAAAATACTCGGCAGTTTTGGCATTAAGTTATGACGGCGAAAATTAATGACATTTAAACGGTGAACAAAATCGCGGTTTTATATTATTATTCATATATGAGTAAACGGACGTAATTATTATTGTGATAATATATGGTTTCAGTGGATATCAGTCGACTCGTTTCCTATATAAAACTATATTATGTACAGAAGAGATTTAACACGATCAATAAAAAACGTTTTTCGTTTTTCGGGTCGACTCTGCTGGCGACATAATAATGGCTGAAAGAGCGTCTTCTCGTATTGCTTTTAGCACCTATTTTAAATATGTATATAATATGTAGGTACACTATAATAATACTTTATACAGTATAAAATTCATATGCGTGTGCAGTCCGTATAGTATTATTCAAGTTACTTTCTTCCTAAGAAAGGGAAACGCGTTGGTATTGTGTATTTTTTTTCTACTTAGCTTCCCCCGCACCGCCAACCGTCATCCGAGCTTTAGGTATTTCATCCCGAACGGGCCGAAACATCGGCTGAATATGTTTTTACGTTTACATCTTTCCCGTACCCAAAAAATAAAATATATGCAGTGTTGTGTTTGGGGCCACGGACGAACACGTTAAACACTACTAGTCAGACTTTTACAAACAAAATTTAATTGAAATCAGTAGATAGGCGTATGATATTATATGATATTGTATTTTCGTACTGCGCGAGTGTATTTAATTGTTATTATTTCATACTCACGATATAATATAATATTGTCGGTCATAATCCAATAATTTTATTTATCTCTTTAATAAACGGTTCGTTTTACAAAAAATGAGTGCATCATATGCAATGTTATGTACAGAGAACTTAAAAATTATTTAGACAACATAACAGACAGTGCGTTGAAAATTTATCCAGATAAATTATCTAGATAAAAAAAAAACAAATAATTATTTACTTGGTTTTGAAATTTTTAAAAACTTTATTAATTAAATTATATTATTTAATTATAAACTTATATTTTATAAAAATATATTATAGATTAAATTAATAAAAAAGAACGTTTAACACATATTATTATATTGAATATTGCAAATTATTTGGACGCTTTATTTTATCGTTTATATAGTTAATATTATAAACACAATTCATTGTAAAAAAATTAAGTGAAATTAATAAAATAGTTATCTAATTATCTATAGATAATCAAATAAAAGTTTTATTTATCGAGATAAGGCAGAAAGTCGGTGTGAATTTAATTTATCTAGATGAGATAAAAAGATAAACATTTTGTGTAGGTATGTCTGCGGGTCTACGGCTCTATATTATTACAATATTATAACTACCGTGGATTTCAAATGTATATACAATGTCTATATATATATATATATATATATATATAT
>JACXSJ010001691.1:0-76268 GCA_014851325.1 Pentalonia nigronervosa | reverse complement strand
GGCGACAAAAACAAAATGATTTGTTTTTCAAATTGTCCGGTGCGTGCGAACGAATTCGATCGCACGCAAGTGCGGCGATTGCGGCGGCACATTGGAAACGCGGGCATGTTACCACAGGTTTGTTTATTTTGGTCGCCGCATCGCACGCACCGCAATGCGTTTGCCGCACTCGCCGGACTCACGTAGGACACGGCTTTATGGACGGACGAAAAAAATCGTTTTTTAGTTGAAACTATAAAATCAATTATCTTAGTGAAAACACATTTTTCAAACTATTCTTGCAATGGTTTTTATAATATTTTATTAAAATAAAATAAATTACTTGATGCAATTAGTTCAGCACAAAAGTATACAAAAATAGCAGAAGACCAACATCGTCATCAAAATAAATATTTTTGTGTTTTTGTTTAGGTACAAATATTTAGTTGGGTAACTTATATAATGCATGTATAATCTTAATTCTTAAATAGTTCACCATTTATATCAAAATAAAATTGTTTTCATATATCTACTATGTATTTAAAAAATTATTCATCAGATTATTTTGTTTTATGAAATGTCCCGTATTTTTATTTTTAAAATATGGTCACCCTAAATTAAACTAAATATATTTATGTTTATTTTATGGTCACATTGTTAAAATATATGTATTTACATGGCGTTTCTTAAATATGTTCTTGTACTTTAAATAAACATATTATCAGAATATCCATCAGAATATATGTTATCAATAAATATAGATATTCATTGTCTCAATATTTTTACTTGATGTTACTTAAAATATTTTCTTGTCCATTAAAAATATATATGTATTTATACAATATGTTTTAAACATGCATTTTTAAAATATAGTTTTGTTCATAATATAAACATATTGTTAAAATGTTTTGGACCGACATTTTTTCAAGAATATAAAGAAAACATAATATGTCTACAATATAAATATTTTCTAATTACTGTCTGGGTTAGGACCAAAGAAAGACCTTCATAATCTAAATCCTGTAGCTTTTCGATTAAACACATACTGAGTGCCAGCTATACCAAACTGAAAGATTAAACCTAAGCACATCCGAAAACCTCGATACCGCTGATAAACCGAACCCAAAGAACAACAAAATAATCATTCAATTTCTAAAAATCACCAACTTATTTAATAGCATTTAGTACCCTAAAAAAAATATACCAATTCAATATTAATATATTATATTCATAATTTTTATTCTTTTTTTCACATAACTGTTATAATTCTTTCTTTTCGACTTCATTAAAATTAATATTTTAATTTGTAATTACTACTGTTATGAAATCAAATTGTAACTAATGGTCTTTACGGTCGATGTTTTTCTAAAATCAATAAAAAAAAATTAACTTGCACAAATAAATATATGATAATGTAATTTATTCGAGTTCTGGGATATATTTACATAATTTTCCGAAAAGTCATTTTTTTTTTAAATGTCTAAATCCACAAATGAGTCTATGCAGTTTATAGAGATAAATTACGATGCGTAGCCTTCACGTTGTGTAGACTATTTTTTGGATTTATACATTTAAAAAAAATGACTGATCGGAAAATTATAAAATTTACAATTCTACATGTTAAGTATTGAGAATTAAGTGCTTTGTATTAAATTTCAGACGCTTAAACGTCAAAAATAGTGTAGTGCTCAAAAAAAATATTTTCCTTAACTATTGTCGTATACGCCACACAAAGGCTTGACATACAAAACAGATATTTCATTCGAGTTCCAATTTTCAAACCGTCAAACAAGTAAATATCGAAACTCGCAGTAAACCTGTTACTTACTTCTTCTCTTAGTAACCACGATAACGAGTACTGCACAAAAGAATAGTTAAACAAGAAAGCTTCAGGATTTATACTATATTACTCTAAGGTTGCTTTATTCTCGAACAACTGACCACGATAACAAGTACTGGATGAGAAATTAGATATAACAGTGTCTTATTACCATGTCCGAAAGTGTTTTATCGCCGCAAACGTTTTAGTACGCATACTGAGATAATCCTAAAAAAGGGTAAATGTATTTAAAAAAAAAATAACTCTTTGATATGATAACAAACTAAAATATAATAAAATCAATTTTACAATTAAACAAAATAATAACTTAATAATCGTTTGTTAAACAGTTAGTCTAGTCAAACAAAAGACAGTTGCACGCGTTCTACAACACCATGTTGAACTTGAACAGCCCCGCTCTCGTCGTTGCTGCCGTCTTAAATAATCTTTGAATTTTTGTTTTCTTGCTTCTTATGAAATAATAATTGTATGGTGTGGAAAGAATATAAAATAATTATGTTTACTATGATTTTCTTTACACTCTTCAAATACCTGTATACAACATTACCTACATAGGCACTGTAAAATTAGTTACTTATTTATTCTAATATTGTCTTTCACGTGTATTTTTATTTAAAGAAATATCATTAGATATTGTTATCCCGTATTCATGATCAAAATATATAGATAATTGTAGGTACCTATTGTTTGCGTTTTTCTATCTTATATTCTAATCTATATTACACTGATGAGAACTTTTTTTTCGTTGTTTTTATGTATATATATATTTATTCCGAAATATCGGATGATTTGATATTAAACAAATAAGAGGACAACTCTTATAAACAAAAAAAAAAAAAATGTTTGCTTTTAATATTTAATCTGACAGTCTGCCTGCAATTGCCTGCTTGTTCTTTCCGACAGTATTTTCAGTAAGGTGATAATTTGACGTGTGTGAAGTTAGCCCCCCCCCCACTCTATAAAACCTTTTCCAAAATTATTGTAACCTTATTTTTTTAATTTGTAACTATTTGTAACCAAGTTTCTAGAATTTGTAACCTCATATTTTTCAAGCAACAGGCAATTTCTTAATGAGGGGCCAACTTTATGCAGCCCCCCAACTCAACGAAATTGTCCAAAACCATTTGTAACTTATAAAACTCAATTTGTAACTTTTTGTAACCAACTTTTCAGAATTTGTAACCTCATCATTTTCGAGTACTGATATATTTTCCCAAGGGGGGCTGGCCCCTCCAATTCAACGAAATCGTCTAAAACCGTTTGTAACTTATAAAACTCAATTTGTAACTATTTGTAACCAACTTTTCAGAATTTGTAACCTTGCCATTTTTGAGTACTGATTGGTTTACCCATGAGGGTAACTCAATTTAATCGTCTAAAACAGTTAGTAACTTATAATATTCAATTTGTAACTATTTCTTTTAATGAAATATTTTACCACCAAATAATGTAAACAGGTATCTAATAATAATTATTTTTGTTATGTACCAGACGTTTATTTTTTTATTGGATATGGCATTTTTACTTTTTTGTATACTTTGTTATTTATTTTGAATTATTAATTAAAAATATGTTTTAAAAAAATAATATGTGTATACCTCTTAGTTTTAACTGGTTTTTGTCTCTCTTATAAATTATGATATTTTCATATAATCTATATATTATATAAATGATAGAGTCCTGAGTGACTGATTCATAATCAACGAATAGCCGAACCTATAAAAGCTATAGATTTTGATGGTAGATTGATATTATAATTTTACCGTGCACCAATAAAACATTTTTCAAAATTTCACCCACTTAAAGGGCAAAATTGGCAAAAAAAACATTTTAGGTACAAATTGTATAACTAATACATCGATTAGTAAACACTTATAAGCTGTGAGCTTCTATCTGTACATTATACGTATATTACATTTTATTTGCAAGGTTCTAAGGCATCTAAGCTATAATAAATTGCATTGTGTATGCTGTCTAATAAAATAATATGCGATCGACGACTTATAATACGGTACACATATTTTCTAATAGTTTTCATATAATCTTGCCAGATAACAAAAATACATACATTTTTATACTTAAACCCAGCAACGACGAGTAATTCAGGATTGTTAATAGATTGTCATTGGCTACATATTATTAGGTATAATATTATAACGATACGTAGATTTTTTCAAAAATATATTTATAAAATAAACAAATATTTGGTCCCGCTAACGCCGGGCGGAACAACTAGTATACAAGTAAACTCATATAATATACATAAATACGCGATAAAATCAATTTTCACTACTTATAACTTAGTATGTACTATTCATTATAATTAAATAGTAAGAAATCAACTATAAAGGAAAGTAAAATGAATATTTCTTCGTATTATTAAAATGGTTAATTTAAAAAGGGTTATCATAGAAAAAAATATAAATAAAAGTTGGGCAAGTGAGAACTGCTCTACTGTATAGTAGGTGTACAGGGAAGTCATTTTATGGATGTGTAAATTTAAATTCAGTGATTTAAAATCATTGTATATGAAAAAAGATTCTGAGCGAAAACTGTTTGTCAGTCTATATTACTATCTATCCCAATCATAGGTATAATATTCTGTACAACTGATTAGGTTAAGTTAGTAAAATATTTCATTAAAAGAAATAGTTACAAATTGAATATTATAAGTTACTAACTGTTTTAGACGATTAAATTGAGTTACCCTCATGGGTAAACCGATCAGTACTCAAAAATGGCAAGGTTACAAATTCTGAAAAGTTGGTTACAAATAGTTACAAATTGAGTTTTATAAATTACAAATGGTTTTGGACGATTTCGTTGAGTTGGGGGAGGGGGGCTGCGTGAAGTTGTCCCCTCATTAAGAAATTGCCTGTTGCTTGAAAAATATGAGGTTACAAATTCTAGAAACTTGGTTACAAATAGTTACAAATTGAAAAAATAAGGTTACAATAATTTTGGAAAAGGTTTTATAGAGTGGGGGGGGGGCTAACTTCACACACGTGATAATTTGACAATAGTTAGACACATATTTTGAGGTGGGTGAATAATTTTATGTTTATAAACTTATGTTAATGACCGTTTAATAGCTTAGTAGGTATATTACAATATTGTGTAATACTATTAAAAGTTATAATTCATTAGATCGTCAAAATACAATAGTTTATACAGTAACTATAATAAAACTAGAAAATATAATATAATAGTAGGTGTAATCGTTAAAGTTTATAAAACTATTATTTTGATAATACTATATTATTTATAATATATGCAAATTTATGAACAGCTGTTTAGTATTTTAGCATAATATTTTGTGAATTCAGTAATCTGCAGAATAATAAAACAATTACCATGTAAAGGTTTATTTTACGTAAATTGTATTTAAATTTGTAGAGGTAGATACTTTTTTAATATATGTAGAAATATTAAGTTAGAGTTAATTTAAAGAATCGTATAATAAAAAATGAAAAACACTTTAGCATTAAAGTTAAAGAAATCATAATTGTAAGTATATAAATAAGCTAACCAAATCTTACATTTTTTTTTCAATTTCTCATTTCAATATATAATGAATATTTATTGTCATCCATTCTATAATATTACGTCATGCATAATACAAAATACGTATCTTCTCTAATTGTTAGATTTTTAGGATATCATTGGCTATAATACGAATATAATGATGTATAATAATAGGTTCCACGAAATCTATTTTTTTCTATCATTCATCGTAAATAGACAATCTTATAGTACTGAAATTACAAGGATAGGATCTTTTTACATTGAAGAGTTTTAAGCAAAAAAAATAAAACCTATAATTACCCATATACTATATTATAGTAAAAAGTTATGTGTATTATATTATATTATAGTGATAGGTACGTTATCGACGAAGTGAGTGCAGAACAAAGATTACTACCCTAAGCACTTTTCTTATCGATGTTTTTCAATAAATTTGTTCTTTTTTATTGGTCTTGAGTATCGGGGCAACTTTGACAATTAACATTTTGTGTGTGTGTGTGGGGGGGGGGAGGTAGGATTAACACGTGTTTATATGGGACGAGGATTCGTCGCTATAAAAACTCGGGTGGTCTTCCATAACTAAATATTCTATTATTTCTTACATTCTCAAATTTTTTTTTCTGCAGTCTCGTGCTCTCGTTAATATCTTAATGATATTATGATCTCAATTAGACTTTTAGAAAGTTCGACTGAATTCACGGCAACCAACTCGCTTTAATACTGTGGCATTAAGCAACTAACAGAGTGTGGGTTTTCAAGTGGAAAGTGTAATGCGCTACAATATGCGCAACTCTAATTACAGTGCACCAAAAACTTTATTCATATTTTCAACTTTTCAAGCGAAAGTTGTTTGTTCAAGTAACGTTGATGGTATAATTTGATCGCACGTTTTCAGTTTACGTAATTGATGTCTTTATTATCGAAGCATATATAATAATATCAACAGATTAACTTCGTAATTCGAAACAATTTAAAGTATTAATAAAAAGTAAATAATCATTAATAATTCCGTATAATTAAGAGACAAATAACATCCAGCGTATATTAGCTATACCACGGGTTATGCTACAGGCAGGAAAAATAAAAAGTTTGGATTTAATTTTACTAAAAAATGTATGTTTTTTCAATATATCGTGTCTATACTTCAAAAGCTTTTTTTTAAAAGCCTGAAAATTAATAACAATTGTAATAATTAACACACTGGAATAATATAATACCTTTTAGTTTTATAGTGATAGCCCATATCATACATGACTAATTAATTGGTATTAGATAGATTGTAGGTATAGACGCAAATAGCCTAGATTTTTTGGAGGAACTCAAGCCTCCTCCCTTTATTTGTGTCAGCGGTCGGAGGTACCTAAGTAATTAGTATTCTATCTGTTTGACTCTAATATGTAGTACACTTAACGATAGAATAGGATAAGGAAATGGTCAGTTTGTATCATAAATTGCATGTCTAACAAAAATATCACGATAAAACACTTTACACAAATAGTATAGTATACCGGCAAGAGTTTTTTTTTATTAACCAGACAATATTATTGATTTCACTCACTAAAATACACTGCAAGTTGACCTTTTTATAATGAAACACGCCCAAGTTGTTAAACTGTCGGTTTTAATGATAACTGTTTTGTATTACCAAAACGTTCAAGAACAAACTGTCAGGATATAATCATTTTAAGATTTTTCTACAGATTTGTGGTATAAAAAGTCGATTAAATAAAATGATTGGTGATACTTTTGTTACACGCTAATGTCAATTTTTAATATACATTAAATGTTATTAATATACATTTTCTATTAATAAAATAAATGTCACTAACCTGGCTGCTATTTATATTTTTTCCCGTTGAAACTGAATCTTTTCCATCATATTATGTGTAATATTATTTTTAAGCTCTAAATTTAAAATCTAACGTAATGCCTCATCGTTCATCATATGTTCTACCTCCGTTGACTGTCTCATCAAACAACGAACACTAATAAATCATCAGAATAAACATTTTCAATGTCACCTATAAAATGCACACGCTATATTGTTGATACAATAGCTATACTTCATTTGTATTATTATTATAATAAATAGAAGTCTTAATAGTTTTTAAATATTATATATGGTTTTGAACTACTTATTTCTAAAAAATATTTTTCTGCAAAAATTCAAATATCTATACTAAAAAGATAAATATATTATTTTTTTAAATTTCACTAACCAATCTAATATCTATTAATATGAAAATATTAAAGTATACATTAGTAACTACCTATAAGATTGTCCTATAATGCCCATTGCTGACCAGTTACTAACACATAAAAACACAATTTTATAGGGCACACTAAAAAACTTGATAAATACTAATGTCCAATATAATATAGTTTTTAATATAATTATTACTAAGTACCTATTTTTTTTTTAATCCATAATAATTGATTCATTAATAATTTAAAAATTGAGTTGAGGATAATTATGATTGACATCCTACCTTTATTTATGTCCTAGTCAAGGGTTACATTTGATCAAATAACAATAATCAATAATTATGATACCTACTATTTTGATTATAGTGATTTGTGCTTGGGCCACTACACTATATGAGGATTATAATATTACATAATTGTATTATTAATTTATTTTGTTTATACTGTTTTATTTTGTAACGTTTTAAAATATGATATAAATAAAACGTTTCGTTTTATTGTAATGGTGTGAATAATAGATATTAGTGATGGGAACAATCGAGTGAAAATAATCGAATGGAAAATTAGTAATTACTAATTACTATTTTTATATTCACTAGTTTATAATTTATAGTAGTTGGTATAGTTATTCCGATTCGTATTACGAAAACTGAATTAGTAATCACTCATCATTCTTCTCTACTAATCTACTATTGACTAATATTATAATATAATAATATTAATATAGCCGGGCGGCGGTCGGCGGATCAAAACAGCGTTCGGCATGATGATGAGTGGAGGACGTTATTACTTATTACTCATTATCCCGCGGCCCGCGCCGCCGCACCGGGTTTATTCTACGAATATAAATAAAAATAATTAGGTATCTACAAATGTCAAAAAAGTAAACTACGAAACACATAAGTATATGTATTAGTCTGTACTATCTGGAATCGAAATGGTTTCTATTATTATTTATATCTATTATGAATTATAATTTTGATCACATAAATAGATTATTTGTTATTTTGGTATATTTTAATTTTGTTTGTATGTTTTATCGTATATTTGTTATCGTTAATCGTTCATTTTATCGTTAGCGTATGTAGTGTCTTAGTAAGTTATAAAAATTAAATAATATCACTATTTTATTTTTCTCGAATAATTATAACAAATATTAAAGAATAAAGATAGGTACAACCCAGATTTTTTTTTTTAAAGTTTAAAATGCGACCCGGTAGTAAACAGCGTTCTACGGTGTGGGAGCATTTTAAAAAAAATGTTGATAAAACTACGGATAGTTGTCAAATTTGTAAAAAAGATCTAAAATTCTATGGAAATACGACTAACTTAAAAGGTAAATATAAAATAGTTATTAATTTATTTTATAGTGAATAGTAGTAAATTTAATAGGTGTTATAAAATAAAAGTGTATGAAAAATCGTACTCATTCTGATATTATTATTATAATTTCTTATACAGTAGTCACTTGATAATTCGAAATTCAGGGGACCTAGTTAAAAATTCGATTTATAGAGGTTTTAAATTTACCGAGTGTTCGAATGATCGAGGAAAAAAAAATTAATTCGAATTAAAGAGAGGTGAAAAATTGTATATATGTATGTATTACGTTTATTTTGACATTCAATGTTTATATTTTAATTCATGTTTATCGAACATACATTTAAGTAATATTATTTGAGTGATTCTTATCTATTCGATTATTATATCTCGGTTATCGAAATAATTCGATTATTCCAAGGTGGATATATATCCACCTTGGATTATTCCCATTATTAATAGATATCCTTATCATAATATTTCTATGTGGCTTACATCTTAACATATTTTATATTTCTGTGCTTAGAAATATACATCACTATTTATTATTAGATTATGCGCGATGTTGAAATAATGGAAAAATATGAAAGGAGGAATGTAGGTAACCGCTTTGCTATATAGCAGGAATCGAATGTACCGGGTCCTTGAGTAATAATTAGTAATTTAGTCATTTAGCTCACTGTAAAGGATGTGTTAAATTTAAATTAAATAATAATTCATTGCATACGTAAAATGATTCTAAGCGAATTTATGTTTTTTTAATTTTTCAGTTACAGTAAAACTTACGAGAAACCTTGTATTAAAATGTTAATCCTATTAGCTATAAAAATTAAACATTTTATAAATATTATACTACAAAATTATTTGCATATTTTCGTAATTTTGACGAAGTTTGTCAGCACGTGCACTTAAAATGCTTATAAAAAATCGTTCGTGCTGTTTTCCCTTTAATACTTTTAAATAGCTATAATAAAAAAAAAAATAACTTATAAGGAAATTTGTAATATCTAAATTTTCAAGCTTTATGACCAAGTCAAATTTTTTTTATACATATTTATAGAAAATAAAATTTGAAAAATATCAAAAATGTCTACAAATAGTTCATAGTTTAAATTTTAAAATTGTACCACGTGTAAAAAAATTATAATATGATGAAGTGCACTTGAAACCTAATACCTATACAATAAAACGCCATTTTAATGTATAATATGATTGTAATTTGTAATTGTGCAATTATGTAATACAGGAGTACATTAGAATTCACCGACCGCACGCCACAGCTACCATAATTAATTATCTGCTTTGTACTAATTCAAAATTACTCTATGTCCTTACAATATTTGTCGACGAGAGGTGATAAACGTCAACCAGTAACCACAACGAATAACTTGCGGTAAGTTTAATCGAACTCGACGATAAACGATGGTGGGTCATAACTCATCATATTATGCATCCACTTTATTATAATATAATTATTATACTAGGTATATAATATAACGTCTATAGGCGCGGCATTTTTTATTTATACGACCCTTAAAAAGCCATCCATCTTACATAAATAAATCATTATGAATAAAACCATTAGCAAGCATACCAATTTATTAAAAATTTCTTGGTTACTATTTTTTTCTTAGTATTATACTATATTACATCATTATATTTAATATTTTAGAAAATGTATTATATTTACTTAAATATCTTTCTACTACTCTATATATTGTAATTATCCGTCAAGCTGTCGGTAAGATATAGGTCATAGTGGCGTGTAATAAATGTCTTATACCAGAAAATCATCTTTTTATAACCGTCAATTATAAAGCGCACATAATTAACTTTTATTTTCTTTTCCACTTTCAAAAAGCTTTCAAAATTCGGCTGTTAATGGTTTTGATGGATGTATATACATTTTATATAAATTGAAAAAATGTACAAAAGATCTCAGCAAAACTTCATCAATGGATAAACATTTTATTAGTTTAACAATAGCATGTTGCAACCTTTATGATATATCATATACAAAAATTAGTATTTATAGTTACGATATGGTACCAACCTACGTGTTATCTGTGCTGCTTTAGAACTTAGACGTTTTATTATTATAGGTATTATAGTTACAAAACATTTTAGTAACACTATTATAATCATAATACATATTATATTAAACTATTTTAACTACTGGTAAAATAATGCTATTATTATGAAATTACAAATTTTGAATTTACCTTAAAAAATTTAAATTCAACGGCAATATTTCTTTATTTATATGCACATTCTTAAAAATGTACACCTAAATGATTTCAAATTTAAATAATTTTGTTTGAAGTTATTTAAATACGTCATAATTTAAATTTAGTCAGTCGTCACTACTACCTTCCTATTTATTTTAAATTTACTTTAAGACTTAGATTTATTTTAAATCTTATTCTTTTGAAGAAATTAATACAATTTTAAAATTGCCGTTTTAAAGTACTATCTGTACTCAGTATCCAACTTGTAGAGTTCTGTATAAAGATACTTAATGATAACAATTAACAACTGAAGACTGTTTCAAAAAATCCTGATAAAAATAGTTGTTATTTAATATTGTAAATATAATAGCATAATATTTAAAATGTGATTCCTAAGCTTGGATGCTTCCATCCGTGCTGCTCATCTCTACAATTACAGCGTTTTATTATTATCAAAAAAATTTGATGCAATAATAAATTATGTAATTTAAATAACGACTCAGAGTATTAACTAGTTATTCAATGTAAAAAATAAAAATAATTAATTGCTTATAAAAAAAAAAACGCATTAATAACTTGTTGATATTTATTAAAAATATACAGTTAAAATGTAAAATAAAATTATGGCGTGTTTATGTAATTATCGATGCATTGAGTTATAAAGAATTGTTCTGTAATGTATATTATAAAATAATGACTTTTCCGTTTTACTATTGTAGATACCATACATAATGATGGCACCATGTCTAATTTTCAATCAATAGCGAGGTGCTGTACTTACACAACTTTTAAAAGTCTTTCAACTCCAAAACATGTTTACATACATATAAAAAAAACTAATCGTTTTAAACCATTAACAACGTCGCAGCAATGTACAGAATTTAAAGTTGACATTTTTTACATGTGGAAATTGCTGTTTTTTAGAATGTTTAAGGCAACAGTGGTGAGTGACACTGAGTGTGTTGTAAATTGTAATAAATAAACAAAATTATATTTCTAAAATACGTATATTTGAAAATGACGACTGTAAAATACTAAAATAGATAGATATGCAATAAAATCGACGATACAACTAATAAAATACAATTAATAATTTAAGGATTCTGTAAGTAATAATATAAGAAAAAAAAACAGAATTTTAATATAAACAACAACATTAACAACATCAACAACAACTATTTAGTTCAATTATTATTTAAGTATAATATACCAATAATTAGTGTATATTATAATATCGTGTATGTGTGTGTAAGTGTGAATGTTTGTTGTTGGAAAAAAAAATTCTACAATAAACGACTACGTATATAATTACCTATATAATAAATTGATTGATTGATTATTTAAAATATATAATGATGATAATAATAATAATAATGCTATATATTGAAATTAAATTAAATATCAAATTATTAAATGGTTAATGAAATATAATAATAAGGAATTTATCGTTTGAAATAAAAAGAAAAACAGTAAACTATTTTTATTCAAAGAATATTTTTTAATCATTTATTTGTATAAATGTAATATATTTTTCAAGTGAGCAGCGACAATGAGTTTAAAATATAAATTTTAATTTTTAAATGACCCAACAGGCAATATTTTGTTTGCCGGCGTACGAGTGCTTAAAGTGATGTTTTATAATAATGAATGTTTATAAATGTATGTAAAATTATTAAACATTTTTTCTACATCCTACTCGATTAATAATAATTAATAAATTGTAAAAACAGAAATTTCAAGCAAATATAATTGGTTTATTTTTGTGGATATACGTTGAATACCTACATAGGTACTATATAAATGCGAGTTTCGTCTAGATAATGTATGATTTTTATACGATGTATATATTATAATTTATAACTACAATAGTCAATAATAATAATAATAATAATAATAATAATAATAATAATAAATTTAATATTATCTCGTAAACGTTTAAAATTTTAAGACGACTGGTCGAAAAAAAGTAGTTATGAAACGATTATGACAATAAAATAATACTGCAGCGTTGGAATGACACCGTGCAGCATAGAAGAAAATAATTTATTTTACTATTCTTTAAAACGACGCATATATTATAAGCTCTCCTAAGCTCAATGTAATAGTAACCCTCGTTATTTTCGTGGTTTATTATTTTATTTATAATTATTATTATTTTGATTACGATTACGTTTGATTATTAAGTTCTGATGGGACACAATGATATTTATATAATTATTATAGTATTATTACCCTGCAGCTACCAAATTTTAGTTACAATACATAAGGTAGGTAATATAATATACGAAATACAATATATCGACCGTAGTTTATTTTTTTGGTAGAAACTCCAGAAAAGTATTTAAATTGATGTGCGTGTTTTAAAATATAGTATATGTATTAATAATTAATAATAGTAGAAATAATAATAATAATAATAATTACATATTGATACGAATTTCGTGTTGGTCACAATCGACATAGTGAAAATTAATAAAACATTATGACTGTATTATGATATAAGACGAGGATGACGGAAAAGGAATGTTATTAGCTTAAGAGAAAAAAAAATCGAACGATATACTATGCAATTAGGTGTATAGTATAATATAGGTAATGCTGTGGCTTACAAACCGATTGGCATATTATCATGTCGCTGAACCTAATAAGAAACTCGTCACGACAGCGTTGGAAAACCTATGTCAAATGTAAATGTAATTTTAATAAAACGTTTCCTCTCCTACATCCGCAGTGAAATAAAATAATATTATCGAAAATTACTACGATGATGATGATAATAATAATAACCGCAGTGATGATGTAGTACAACAGTTGCAGTTGTCGTATTATGCTACATTAACTCATCCGTCCTCGATAGATATTATTATTATTACCATATATAGTATTGTTGAATGCAAGAAAGAAATCAAATACAAATAATAATAGTAATAATAAAAACAGTAATGGAAATTTTATACAGCGGTGGCGGTCTTATTGCTTGTTATCGATTGCATCGTCAGCCTTCCGAGCTTTGTGCCCGCGGAACGACGCCTGTATCTTTGTGGCGGCTTTGTGCAGCTCCGGATCGGCCAAATCAACGTCCAACAGCTGGTCTAAGTCCGCGTCCTGTACACGACAATTTAATGGGTGTGTAGTACATTTTATGGGCGAAGTTGGGAGAAATATAGGTTACATATATTACGGTCAACGGTAGTAAACCGCAAGTACCTATATACGACTATAAGTCATCGTAGTAAGTATACTTCGTACATCGCGAGCGTATATCTACATAATATTATATTGTTTAAAAATGGTATAAATTGGTCCACGATATCGATGATGGCGAATCAATAATTTTATTCTATCCTAGTAGGTAGTCCTTTATATATAGTTAATAAATCGAAAAAAAGATTTATATTCTGTCTGCAGCCTAGTGAAAAAAACTTTTCCTGGAAACTTATTGTTACATTGAAAAATAACCTTCAATGTTGTCACGTACTACATTCTAATCGTGTAAACTACAACTTATCAAATTGTAGAAAAAAAAATATTTAAAGCTCAACTTTTAATGCTTCTGTAATTCGATAATGCTCGGTTCTAAAATAAAAGTAGCCGAGTTGCGCGTTTAGTATAAAACTACGCACATTAGTATAAACTATAAAGTGGAAATTTTTGAATACATATTATATTACATGAACATAATACACTATAGAGTTCGATTTTTAAACTATTACCTATATTTTAGATTCCATACGTGTATAATGGTTTTTTTGTGATTAAATAAAAGGTACTATAGATATTTTATATTTTTATTCTTTCGAGAAACACTGATCACTAAAAATGTTTCAACAAAAGGAAGTCAGTAAATGTGTATAGATAAGCAAATGAATCTATATTTTGCCTTTTAAGATGTATTCATTTAAATTTTTTTGTAATTTTTAAACACAAATGTTTTTGGGTAAATGCGGAGCTCCTCTCAAAATATTTTTTTTTATTATTAAATCGAATCCATAGTGTGACATTAGCATTATGTAATTTTCGTAATGCAAAAAAATGTTTTTTTTCAAAAATTTACTGAAAAATATTTAAACTGTTATTGAGTTAATTAATATTAGTATGTGACATAACAACATGTTATTACTGCAATTCCTTTATTCTCATATGCGCATCGTACACATTTTCTATGTCACCGACCAATCGACCATTAATTATTGTTCGTATTTATACAATAATAAATACCTCTAAATGAAAAAAAAATAACCTTGTATGAGATTTTGATAAAATTATGAAAATGTGTTTGAATTTATAAGCTTCTTAACTAGGTTTTGAAGAAAATAGTTATGCTATTTAAAATGTCATGTTCTTAAAATAAACGAAAATAAAATCATGTTTATTATATTAAAAATATTTCAATTTTTAGAGCGATAATTGGGGTTAAAATTAAAAACGTCTTTTCTTCCAAACGTATTGCAGAAAATAAAACAAATTTATTCAATTTTTTAAAATTAAAATCGGACCATGGCATAGTAAGTAAAGTTAATTTACTTTTGCTTAATTGTCTAGATGAATGACAATTATTGGCTGCTCCTACCACCCTATAGTAACTCCAAAATCAATAGGATCTTTGTCTCACTATAACCATATAATTTTTTTATATGTTTATATATATATTTGATAATTTATCTACATACATTATACAGAACAATTTACAATAATATTAAAGCTCGTCGGTGTAACGTAATATAACGTAATATAACGTAATATTTGAATATAATATGAAATAACATACAACCCTTTACAATAATATTATTATCGTTACCTAATTATTATTATTCGCAGTGCATTAAGTTAAAATGATAATTATAATTCCAGAACTTGTGCAAATAAACATTTTGTCTCTTGTGCTTATATTATAATCATAGAATTATTGTGAATCTCTTTGTACGCATAATATTATAATTTGTCTCCTATATTGTAATATTGTAAGATGAAATTTCACGTGATAACTGACGTTTGTTTTACATAATAAAAAAAGGTATGAGACTATCTTACTCTCACATAAAAATATATATTATTGTACTGTTTAGACATGTATTATGTCTAAAATTGGCCAGGTACTAAACAAATCATAATGAATTAACTTTTTTTTTAAACGTTTGTATAAATTATTTGATGATACTGTTTATAGGATATTTTTAATTTTAATTTTTATATGTGTACTACCAACATGTATTTTTTATTTGTTGGCATCGCTGTCGGCAAGCGGAACTACTTGCGCATTACTTCTCATATAGTATATACCTACTGTAACTACGTATACTGCCAACTCAAGCTTAGCTAACGAGAGATATAGGACCTAACAGTTAGATTTATATATTTTTTAATCATGTATTGGTCATCGATAAACAAAAAAAATAAATATGTTTTATGTACCTTATTTATGTTGACGTTTTTCAACTGCGATTCGAGACTCTCATCTTTAGAAGTCAAACCAGAAGCCGTAGCGCCAGGCTCATCTTTTCCGCCAGCCTGCTGTTTCCGAGTCATATGACCCCGGAACGACGCTTGGATTTTGGTCGCGGCATGACACAATTCTGTATATAAATATATGCAATACACATAAAAACGAATTGCGTTTGTAACATGTGTGTGTGTGTGTGTGTGAGTGTGTGCATGAATTCTATTTTAACAGATTCGAAACAAAATAAAAAAATCACTAAACAAAAGAAAGAATTTCCATTTATCTTGTAATAAATGCTCTCACTATTCACATGGTATGTCACACACACATACATACACACACACAACAAGGAAACGAGTGTGTGCGCGCGGAACTCATTTCATTTATGTGTCCTCGGGGGTTCGATTTTTTTCCTTACCAACGTCATCCGGCCGGAATTCCTTTTCGAAATCTACTTCCTCGGATGTTTTCATCGTGTCGGAGTTTTCTTCTTCGCTAACCGAACTGGTCAAACTGTCGCGTTCTCCCAAATCTATGTACACACAAACAGAATACGACGTAAATTCGATTACGATACGAGCTTCCTTTGATGTAATATGAACGTAAGCATCAATATAGCAGTACTTGGAATGGGACAGAGGGGAAGTCCGTCCTGGTGGAAATCATGTCCCTGACTATATCTACCAATATATTATATTATGCACTTCTTTCGTTTACGTCCTGCAGCCACACAGGCATTATTAAAAAGAAAATTCGATAAAAGCATAATCAAAATATCAATCACAACCAAATAATAATGTATAAATATCTACTAGGTAATTATGTGAAATTCGCATTTTCTGCGAACATAATGCGAAGATTGAAAACGTTTGACGAATTAGTCGATTAGGTAAATAAGGGTGTGAAATCCCCAAGTTAGTTTTCCGTAAGGTAGGACTCATGCTCCTGTAGATTTAATTCCTAATTTGCGCCCACGATTTAATAATATAATAGTGAAATTACATATAGCTAATATTGTTCTATATTCCACGATTGTTCGCATGGGCAGCTATATTAGGTACATACAACATTTATTATTATTTATTTATAACATGTACTCTTTAAATAATTTCTGTGTACAGGACACATATTATATGTACGCTGGCAGCATACATTGTATTTGTACTGTCGGGCACAGGTAAATATAAAATATTGTACAAAGCTGGTAATCCGATCGTCATCAAACATTTAAAACGTGTATAATTTGTTTTACATGTAATCAATTTTCGCTGTGCTCCGCGTTCCCTAACTTTATCCTCACGTCCTTTATTATCAGTCGGTGGTATTAAACAGCGGGGCATTAACTCAAAGTGACGTGTAGCGTGTGCAGACATTTTTGGCAAATTACGAAGCTTAACATATATTTTCAAAATGACGGCCATAAATATATCGCTAATATAGATCGGAAGAAGAGCTGAGAGCAATGCATTTTTAACGAACTTTTAAATCCTCATCACGCCGTATAAAATTATACACGTCATTAAAACTTTTGAATCGTAAGTACTTTTTGGTTGTACGCATTATTACACGCACAAACTAAGCCTATATATATTTTATATATGTACAAGCCAAGTTCTGTTTACTTTCAACACACGATTTATGGGGTTCGTATACATTCTCAATATTGTTATTTGTTCTGTGTCGATTATTTGTTTAATTTGACATTGTTCGTATTTTTATTTCAGTCATTAAAACACGATTGGGAAACAAAAAATTGGAGAGACTTTCCGCATACGTTCTAACCATAATAGGTTGCGAATACAATAAATACACGTTGAATACACGATGATATAATATGTTCAAAATTGTACAAAAAACAAAAATATATTATAATATAAATATTTATAATTTTATAAATAATATATTATTACATAGATCTAAATCTAATACATTTAATAGTAGGTATTAGGTATAGTATATATTTTTAAACGTATATCTATGAAAAAAATATCAGGATACTTTTATTCCCTAAATAATAAATATAATATAATAAAAACAAAAAGTATCTACATATTAAGTAGCAAAAAAAAAAAAAAATATTTGAATACCTTTACTCAAATACTTTTACTCAAATACTTTACAAGGGCACATTATATATATATAACAAATTTACACACCCTATATGTGTTTTATACTTTTATACCATAGCTGTTCGCTATAGATACTATCGTTTTTGTGGAACTTTATTTATCCCAGATGCTATAAAAATAAATATTACCTATAGCTTAAATTTTTGTTTTGGTTTTTGGCACTCAAACTGTATATTTGAAAATTGTGAACAATGAGAAAGAATACTCGAGGAAAAAATACTTGACAAAATAAAATACTCGACTTGTTTGTTAGTAGATAAAATGATAATAAAATGAACATAAATAGATGAACAATAAAACAAGGGTGTATAATAATAATAATAATACTAAAAAAAATGTCTACTACACTATGCAATACACACACACACACACACACACACACACACACACACACACACACACACACACACACACACACACACACACACACACACATATATATATATATATATATATACGACTTTTGGAAAGGGTGGTGTTGAGGAGGAAACACTACCACACTACCACACTGGTATATATACTGTGCCCTACATTTTTTTTTTTAGACTCTGCATACAGTAGTGCAAATCAATGCTCCGTTCCTCGTACCCGTAAATGTTTTATCATATTCTTGTGTCTTTTATTCTTTCCGATTTGTATGATGTTTTTAATCATTGGGACTGCTTCTTACACGGGTATACGTTTTTTTTTTTTTATTATTGATAACGTACATCTCAGTCTGGCCATTAATAAAATAGTAACTCGCGAATACCGCAGTTTTTATTTTTCGAAACCCGTTTTATAAAGTAATACTTAACTAATAACTATCAGAATAAATTCTGGTTAACCCTTTTAGACCTCATGTCCTCCTCTTTAAGAGACATGCCAAAATATTATTTATTACAATTGCTGTGATGATGCATTTTAGTCAATTATATAATGAGTTTGTAGGAAAATACCATAGAATCCGAAAATAGTTTTATAAATGACGTGCTATACGAATTTCTATAAATATTTACATTATTATCTGATATTATTTGTCTTAAGTGTTTCCATGGAATCGGTACATTTAAATATTAAAACCGCAATGTGTATACCACATATTATATTATAATATTTATCACCTATTTACCACCATTCGTATATAGAGAAACACAACTATATAAGTATATTATATACGCAATGAATATCGCGTCGTACTGTAATTACTATGTGAATGTTTGATTAATTTTAATACGATTTTCGCAATTTATGCCCACTGAATTTGTGTCACGTATTGAATAAATCTGTGGAATTAAAATTGTTTAAAATTATCATAGGCACTAGCTGGAATATCAAAAATCATAAATGATAAAAAAAATATGACCGTCGACACAATAGTGGATGATAAATTGAAATATTATATGATGTATGTATATGTTAGTAAATCTTTTGTCAGTATAAAATATAAATAATGGTGAAGATTTCAGTAAAAATCATAATAAATAATTATTCCCGGGGGAAAAATCTTGGATACAAAGTTTTCAAAACAAACTTATTTTTAATCCATCAATAAAATTATTTTCGCCTGTACGAAAATGCGTTATACTGTAAAATCGTTCTCACAAGTAGCGCCAATCTATATATATACACGCATTATGGGCGCATTGTTAACCATCAATCAAACAACCTTTCGTGCGAAAAAAAACAATTTCCACTACTTGTGCAATAAGGTCGTAACTCACTCAAAATGATATAACATTGTCTTTATAAATTTGAATTTTGAAAATTTAAAATTCACCCCAAACATCATTTATTTTGTAATTATTTGTTATGAATATAATATTTTGTTTAATGTCCCTCGCTAACTCAATTAACTCAAAATCCTAAATAAAAATCTCAAGATTTACACGGTTCACCAATTTACAGAGAGTTGACCGTGTGATGAATTTGTGAAAACCGATGACCTCTTTATTGCGTACTGACAAAAGATCCGAAGAACAGCCCTGCAAGTGGCCGAATATTGAAAAATAAGATACTATTATTTGTATAATTACAATGTTTTATGGCCCCGAGTTGCTTCTGTTGAATATCTATATAGTCGAATTTAGTATGTATCTATAACACTCAATGCTAGTAGTCATATAGTACGGAAACTCGAACCGCTATACACCCCGAAAAAAATCGCATTCAAACCGCCATGCTGAATACAATGATAATAACATGTTTATTGTCAAATCAAAATACGCGATGGTGGAATTATTTTCCGCCCGTCGAATATGCACGATATAGGTAGGTAATGTGATTATATTATTAATAAACCGAAGTGGACTGGAAAATGCGTTATATAGTCGGATTATACGAACGCTAATAACACGGACGCATTATGTACACGACCGTCTCTAAGTGTAAAAACCACTAGAAGCGTTTTCGCCGACCAAAAAATAAACTCGTTGCCCGTCTACGAATTATTATTATTATTATCATCATCATTATCATTATTATTATTATTATTGCACTGCAGCAGTCAGCCAGCCAGCCAGCCAGCCATTGTACTTAGCGTTTCCGCAATTCTCGCCGTTGTTCGCGCG
Source organism: Pentalonia nigronervosa (assembly GCA_014851325.1). Lineage (NCBI taxonomy): Eukaryota > Metazoa > Arthropoda > Insecta > Hemiptera > Aphididae > Pentalonia > Pentalonia nigronervosa. The sequence continues at coordinate 55,053 of JACXSJ010001691.1, read as the reverse complement.
GGCAATTTATTTCGCGACGGGCGTAATGTATTTAATATTTATACAATTGCGGAACTACGTCGGGTAATATAATAATAATATATATATATATTTGTATAGGATTGGTGTGTGCGCCAGCTATTATACGGGCGCATACGGCGCCATTAATATTATATTATTAACGATTTATCATCGCGATTCGCGACGTGTATATATAATGTATACAACGCAATGCTTAGGTGTAATTTGCAGGGTATACCTATTCGTATGTACAAAATATTATATCATATTTATCATGCAAGTGTGTGTGTGTGTGTGTGTGTGTGTGTTTTTGGACGGTTGGGTGGGTGGGCGAGAGGGGGTACACGTCGACACTCCGCTATTGGGTCTTTTTGTTTTCCGAATCGGGGACACCCCTTGATAAATATATAGTTCTAGAGTAGATGTATTATTAATAATAATATATAAATATGAATTAATACCGTTCTGCTCGGATTGGTGTGTAATGTGCCTATAGCTACTATATATTGCATCCATTGGCGAGACGAGTGATATTTGTACAAGGGACAAAGACAATTGTCTATTTACCGGGTACACATATTATACAGACTGGTGTGCAATGATTTCAACACATATACCAATAAAACTACATAGCCTATAAATTACTATATTCGTTACTAAATAAAAATATATAACACGGAAACCTAACCACTCTCCCATCAACAACTTTTGTCTTCAAAACTCCCATTACTAGTTGTGTTCATTACGCCACTGATTACATCGTGTTATAAGCGTATACGATGCGCGGTAATTGACTTATTATATTTTATAGTTTAAAACATAACACAGTAATAACGAAAAATGTACCGGCGAGCTAGTGCCGGTGGACAGGGGGTAGTTCGAACGATAAAATAAAATATAATTCTAATCATTGAGAATTTATAACGAGAATCGTAGTTATAATAATAATGATAATGGGTAGTACCTATATCGTACAACCGTGATTTGCCGTTCGTGCCGGTGAACACGGTTGCACGTAAAAGTTTACGAAGAAAGAATTTTGCCCACACCACGAGCAAGGAAAAAAAATCGACAACAAACTAATTAAACTTTTTTGTAACCCTCACTGCGGCGATACCACGCCCGGTGGTGGGAGGGAGGCAGCGACCAGAGTTTTAAAACTGCAGATGTCTGCGTGCTGCAGATATAATGTGCTGATAAATGTTCGAATATATCATATATTCCTATTTATGGGAATGAATATAAGACAAACGCGCCGCGAAACCATTGAATATAAAAGACAATAATAATATAATATAATCATCGATTCGCATATTACGGCGTAAAACGTCAACGAGAAGCGTTCGCTTATTATTTTTAACCAGTGTTTTATTTTTTTACACATTATGCAAAAACGGAAAAGATGTCCCCGATCGATGGAATCCGCGGTCGGTTCCGTGGGATAAAGGAGGTCAGCGCTGTGCGCCAGGTGAATAAAATAGATGGCCGCGAAAAGACGACGCGCATAATCGCAGAAATTTCCGTTGAACGTGATCAATGCTGTGCTGCGAGATCGTTTTCGTCGTGATTAAATCTATATTATGCCGCTGATTCCGCGAAATAATTTTTATTTATTGTTTGTTTTGGGTTACAATGGACCGCGGTGGACCGCAATAAAAAAACTGCTGCATTATAACCGGAAGTGAACGCGTTAAGCGGAACTGCGGAATACTAAAATCTCGCTTTTGAACACTGCTGCAGCTTTATAGCAATGCATGATTATTAAATAGTTTTGACGTACGTCTCTGCTTTGCGTTACACTCGAATAGGCTACGACGACAACCAGCTACGCCTCCTAATGACGGGGGCACGCTATACATTTAATACGTTCGTTCCAACCACAATAATATATTACAAGATAATAATATCATCAATGCATACGTGTTGTCGGCGTTTTTATTTTTTACACGGCGATTCGTGTCCCTGCGGCAGGCAGTATGGTGGTTATAGGTAGGAGATAATAATAATAATAAAGCATGTTCGAAAATCGACGTGATTACATATAATTATAATTGGATCTATCCACCCCCCCTCCACCTTCGAGGTTCCAAATATCTATATAGACAAAACAAGATGGGGTTGTAAGGGGACATGACCGTTGACGGTGGTCGGGCGGGGGGTCGCTGTGGATGAGGGTGTATGTGTGTCTTTGTGTATGACGCGTGTGTGTGTGGTGGTTTTCGGCGGCGGACTGCATCGATCGTGGCGCGCGGTAGTTAGGTCGTTCGCGGGGGGTGTGAGGAGCGTACGCGCGTCGCGCGCGAGGGCGGCCCGTGTCGGTCATTGGAGGTCATCAGGTCGCGCGTTCGACCAAGGCCGCGCGTCACCTTCTCGGCAATTATATCGCTACACTGCCACTGCCATTGCTGCTACCGCTATTCACCGTGCTCATACTATGTATACACACATCATATGATGTGCACGTTATTCATATTATAATCGTGTTATTATGCACATAATAGATACTTAAACTGTACACCGCACAGAACTGCGGCCGTGCGCAATTTATATATATCACAACACTCCGTCGTACCCACCGCCCGCCCGCCAACTCATTACTCATCGCGGCCGGAGACTCCGCCCGCGTCACTGCACGATTGTGCATTCTCGTTATTATTGTAATATTATAATATAGTTTTTTCGCGCGTTGAAACATCGTATTTTAATGATACGATCGCCGGAAACGCGGAAGCTGCAGCTTGCAGTACTCCGCGTCGAACAAACAGTATATATATATATATATATATATATATATATATATATCGGCTTACGGAAATTTCTTACAGCTCGAAATAATTTTCGTGCGTACAGCAGCACTGAGCACATTCTCGCTTGTACCCGCTGAGCTAATACTATAAAGTGCTCGATAGTAATAATGATAGTGTATAAAATAAATAGTAATAGCTACATTAAGTTCTGAACTCGATGTTGTAGTGTAAACCCTGCGGCATTATCGAATTACACCGCGGGACTGAAATATATGTGTATACTTGAATTACGTTAGGGTAGACATTTCATTTTAATACGACCCCAGCCATCCAACCGTCAAAATGATAAAACACTCTGACCTTTTCGATACATTATACGCGCGCCTTTCACATTCGACAAGTTTCCTGCGGAGTTTCGCGGAGTCGAATTCATAAATATATATATATATATATTACGTATCGAGTCGGCCGTTGGGAATGGGGTTGTGTGCAGACGTGTTTTGATTATATATGTAATATGTATATATATACCTTTCCTCAGACTGTTCTTTTAAAACGATCATATTATATAGGTGTATTGTAGAATATTTTATCACTACGTGAGTCGCGAGCCCCGAGATGGAAAACTTAGATTCCCCTAACCCGATACTCCTCTCGAAATCGCATTTCTCGACGCTATACGCCTCGGACGACGGCGGCGGCGGGCCCGGTGCCACCTCTCATTGCATTGCCGGCGCTAAATAATAAATTACCATACTCTGATATAAATGTAGAGTTTGGCGCCACTGCGGCACTACAATGAATTCGCGTGTACTGCAATATTATAATAATGTGTGGCACAACGGTGTGCATAAGTGCACGGCGGTGACTATGATTTGAGGGGAATTACACGTCATAAAGTGTTATGTAAATAATACGTACGACGTGACCTCGTATGCGTAATAATATGCATGTTTTAATGTTCGACGATAATCATAGTAACAATAATAATAATATCATAACAAAGACACGCGAAGATCGTCGCGACATAATTAAAATAATAATAATAATAACAATATATACTTACGTGTGTGGACGTGTGTGGTGAGAGACTGTCTAGTGCTTGTCGCTACTGCAGGTGTAATGTAAAGTACTTTAACGCGCGCGTATACGGTTATTGAAAAGTGTGTGTCGTCGGCGTTGTTTATTGTACGGTGAAAATATTATAATAAATTATCGAACAAATATATAATATTATTATTACAATAATAATATATTATAAACTCTGCACGCAGGTGTTGTGGCACAGGTGTGAGCCGCGCGGCGCGTTCGCGTATGTGTATTGCACACAACGGCTTTTTCTAATTTTTTTTTTTTTTTTTATAATGTGCCGTATAATGCGCTATATGGAAAATTAATAATCGTAATAATAGCAAAATAATGTAATGAGATATTGCGGTGCAGTTATTATTAATTCTCGTCGTTTAGACGTGATTTCGTTAGAATACGATGTATGCAGACGGGACGACGACGGGGCGGTCGCGCGCGCAAAGAGATATGGAGACGGACGCGGCGCGCTGTCTGGTCAGGCGGCGGTGGCGGCGGCGGTGGCGGTGGTGGTCGCTTTTCGGTTCGCTTTCGAGGAACAGCCGTTGGAGTTAGAGTGTAGTAGCAGAGTGCCGTCGGTGACGGTTGCCGGCGAGCGTATGACGGCGCGGCGGCGGGTTCGTGCGACTATATACCGCGGCGCGACGTGCCCCGCACGTTGTGAAACGTACGGCGGTGGCGGCACAAGCGCAAACGCCGCCGCCGCCGGTCGAGCGCGTATAATATATTATTATTAGGTATACATATAGATACACACTCGCATATATATATATATATATATACGAACACTTGTCCTTCTGTGTGTGTGTGTGTGTGTGTATGTCGGAATTGAAAAAGAACTGTGGCGGCGGCGGGTGGAATATACGTATAATGCCGTGCGCGTTTATATATATATATATATATATATATACACATGCACGTATAGCGTATATGCGGTAGCGCCGGCGCCCCTGACACTCCCTAGCGGCGAGGCCGAGCAGTGCGCGCCGCGTCGAGTCAGCGGCCGCCCTCGCCGCGCGCATAATCGCTATGATACACCACCACCGCCACGTCGTCTCGGCGCGCGCGATCCCCGCCGCCGCCGCAGCGCCAGGGACTTCGTTGTACACACGATATAACGCGATGTCGTAGGAGGATGGTGTATGTGTGCTACGTGCGTCGTATGCCGCATAGGTATGCGGAGGATGTGGCGTGCCGTTGTATAAGCCCCTCACCCTGCCCGGCACCCATCCCACCGCCTATCAACACCGCCTCCCCCCCACCCGACTCTTGCAGCGATAGTCGCTATATGTGTGGTACCGGTGTGGGAGGTACCTATGTGTTTTCCTCCGTATTATTACGTGTTGTGCGAGACCGGGTTAATCAGAAAGCGATGGAATTTGCATCAAGCCGGCCAAATCCACTGTTCCGTAGTGGTATATTTGAACAAAAATTCGGTCGTTTATTTATTTATTCCTAATCCGCTCACAACCATCGTGTTGACGGCCGTCTTATGTGTGTGCATATATATAATAATAATAATAATATAGTCCCCGACGTCGTCGTATTGTATTACTATGCTTACGGTTCTTTTGTGTGCGTATCGTACAACGTCATAATAATATTGTACGCGGGCACGATTTATAATATTATAATTATTATGAAAAAAAAAAAATGCTCACGAGTGACGCCGCGATGGTCGTTAAAAACAAATTAGTAAAAAATACAAAACATGACAACAACGTCTCTCGACATAATCATATGTTCTATATATATACATATATCTATCACATTACTTATGATATGTGTCACGTCTTAACGATATCGTCCGCTGTTAGAGGCTATACGTCTCGTGTATTGCACATAATAATACATTGTTGGTGGTACACACGTCGAGACGGAACGGTCATTATTTTTTTTTTGCTATTTGCGAAGCGTTTCACTTACCGTCACTCAACGGTATCAAAAGCGTTTCGGCCACGTCCGACTCGGCGGCCGACGACAGTTTGCTGGCGACCCTTCCTCCACCGCCGTCTCCACCCACACTTCCTCCGTCTACGGCGCCTCCGTCTTTGCTCGGGTTACAGCCCATGACGACGGTCGGCCGCGCACATCACCCGCGGTTCTTCCTCCGCCGCCGGACCGGACCGCATCCGATGGGCCACCGCCGCTAGTGTCCACCGTCGGCCACGGCTCCCGCTGCAGTCGTGGTGGCCGGAAAATTTGAATGTTCCGTGCCGCGGTGCTGCAGGCGCTACGGTCACGGCGACTTCGGTAGCGTCGTGTCGCGGTGTGTAGCGTCGACGTACATCAACCGTCGAGTCGTTAGTACGGTTTGCGTGGGAAGTGCGGTGCAAACGACTACGGGGGCGCATAGGTATTTTCGGTAACGGACGAGAACGACAGGGTGAATGAGTGGCAGAGAGAGAGAGAGAGAGAGAGAGAGAGACAAAACGACAGGGAAGGAGCGAGAAAAATAGCGACTCCGCCACGGCCGTATTACTATACACGTATAAACTGCGGAATATATTATGGCATAATACGTATATAATAATATAAGAGCGGTAGTGGAGCAGGCGTACCTATTTTTTAGGGTCGCCCAACCCTCTCCGCCTGTAGGGAGAGTTTCATTCACTGTTAAAAAACATAAATACAGGTATACACCTGTGCAGTATAGTCGTTATGCTTCGCCCCCGTCTTGTGTTTTATTTATTTTTTATATAAAAAAAGACGAAAAACGCACATCGTCTACGACGGCCGTCCGCGCCGTTTATTATATGAGCAGGTTATGCATGTATACATAGGCAGTCTAGAATATAAGCGTATTAAGAGGTCGGTTGCCTACGGTAACAGGCAACGGTAACAACAATAATAACAATAATAATAATAATAGTGTGTACACGAAATTAAACGGGGGCTAGGTAGTATATGGACATTTACTCTATAGAACGGCCGACTGGTGTGTGTCGGAATGGGCAGAGGGGAGAATACCTCCCTCCACCGCGGCGTCCACGGAGTATTTTAATGTGCACACTGCACATATATAGCTACCGGACGCCGCCGTCGGGTTTTTATTCGCGTTGATCACGCATTCGTATTATATGTATATAATATAATATCAACCCTCCGTAGGTGCATAAATAAATATATTATACAGCTAGGTCAATGATTAATATGTATACCCATCACCGAGTTCAAAGATTAAAAATCTGCCCAGTAAATCATTAATCAGTATCCATGAAAGCCATTGGCGTGCACAGACTCTGATCATAGGATATGCGACTGATAAAACGGGCTTTCCACAAATATAAATGCTCGTATCATTGTCATAAAAATATTTATTATTATTATTATTACTGCTTTTAGGTTATTCAGTTACTAGGTTATTAGGTTATTGGGGTTTTCAACATTTTTTTTACGTTGAAAAATAAAAAACTATATTTTTGATACAGACGTGAAAAGGATATAACTGCATAATTCTTGTTAGTGGCAGATTTATGGAGTAGGGGGTCCATGGAGTCTGTACGCCCCCTCCCTCAGATACCGATATTATACATTTTAAATAATATACTGAAATAATATGCTGAAATATCATTTTTAATATTTTTATACATTTTTCAACAATCCTATCTATTCTTGTGTACGCGAACAGAAGAGTACCTACAAGCTGAACCCCGTATTCATACGTGTATTGTGTTTAAGTCACCCGTTAAATTGCTGATAATAATATTGAAAGGATTATTGACGATTATTAAAGGTACAATTTTTGAATTTAATGCAATGAGATTTCCATTGTTGCCATATTTATCCATACAGGATGGTGCATTTTGAAATTTTGTGTAGCGTTTTCGGTATCTCAAGGTAGAGTAGTAACTCTCAAATGTCAGGAAGTCTTGTTTTAAAAAAAATTGATAACATGAGACACACGGTTGAAACATTTACTTAACACTCGTCTTTAGAATATCATAAAAAATGTCTTCTTGATGCTACTAATTTTTCAGAAGTTTTAATAAATGCAAGCACGTCTATTGACCAACAACTAAATGCTGTTAGGGTTATTCAAATTTTAGAAAACAGAATTAAAATTAAACCGATAATTGAAGCTATTATTTTATGTGGGCGTCAAAACATTTATTTTCGTGACAATGGTCGTTTAGTTGCCATCAAATCTGATAACTTAAAAAATAACGAAGGCAATTTTCGAGAAATTCTCCGTTTTTGAGTATAAGGAGATTACAATTTAAAAATGTTTTTAAAAGGTGAAAGCATAATTAAATACTCAAGTAAGACTATATAGTCTAAATTCTATAATTGACTATTGTAATTTAGTTTTACTTGAACAAATTATAGCATGTATAAATCATGCTCAATGCTTCTCAATAATTGCTGACAAAACAGCCGATATTTAGGGCGTGGAACAAGTTTCTTTCTGTGTTAGATTTATTGATTTAAAAAAACTCGTACTTTGTGAAGAGTTTTCACAATTTGTACTTGCTCATGGTGTTTTGAAAAGGTTTGACAAACTTAATATTAAAAAGTCTTAAACAGTTTAGTTTAGAGCTTAAATTCCTCCATCGATAAGGATTTGTTGGTGCTGCGGCTATATCGGGAAAGTACAATAATGTCTAATCTCACTTAAGAAAAATATAACTTTCAGCGATATACAGGTATTAGTTGTTCTGCACATATTTTAAACGTTGTTGTCTCTAAATCACGTGGTGTGCAATCAATTAAAAATTGTCTTAGTCAAATTAGCAAAATTCGAGATTTTTTCATATTTTCTAAACGAAAAAATATTTTATTACAGAAAAGAAAATACTGAAACGTAGCTGTGCAACGACGTTAATTGAACAATGTTATGCAGTGTATGATCTTATTGAACTTTTTGAATTTGTTGTAGTTTTTCGGCGAAATATCGGAATAAAATAAAAGTGATACTAGTGGAAAGGCACAACGCTTACAAACATAAATTTTAAGTGGAGAATTTATTATTGCGTTATTAATATTGACAATAGAATTTGGATTCGGTTTATCTCTATCAAAACAGTTGCTAAAAGTAAACATCGATTTGATATTATCAATTTGATAAGCCGAAGAAACTCTTGAAGAAATAAAATTATTTAGAAATAATGCTGAAAAAATATTCTAACAAAATATATATACAGCTAAACTTGATTTAGCTGAAAGATTTCAAGTGGAAATAACAATACCTAGATTTACAGGAAGACAAGTGTATAGGATGGACATTCAAGCAAAATCTACTGAAAAATACTACCACTACCGTATATCTATATTTATTTCGTACTTGGATTCTTACACACCTCTCCTTAAGAAAATGTTGAAAATTCTCTATTGATTCTTGTTACATTATTAAGTAGTAAATATAGATCGATTTGGTTATTTTTTTTTCTTTTAAAAAGTGTTATTTTGGAACTTTGGTCAAATGCCATCTAAAAATGTGTTTGCTCGAGCCTATAGGATATGTAAGCATGTACCCTGCATAATCTGTGTAACGTTTATTACATAAACAAGTATAGTAAGTTATTAAACATAATTATTTGCCATTTTATACTACACACATTTACCTATTTTTATTTATTTATTTTTAACCAACGAACCGCACCATCTAAATATTCTATACAAAACCAAAAAAAAGGTTTATGAAAAAGAACGCATTTAAAATTAACCTGAGTTGTATATGTATACTCGGTAGATGATATTACTTAAACATAAATGTTATACAGTGAAAGATATTAAATTTCAATATTTCTGACAAGTTTCCTACAGCCGCTCCACATTGAATTATTCAAAAAAAATATTTGGCAAATATTTAGCATGTATTGCACAACTGGTCCTAAAACTATCATTAAACGTTCGATCGCAATGACATTATTCTAAATTGCACATATCTCCAGCCTTTGCTTTTAAAAAGTGCAATAATGTGAAATTCCAAATTTATTTTTACTCTAATATTTAATAGGTAATTATAGCATGCGTATTTGCACGAGTGTTCCTGAAGTTTGCGCGTCTGTCACGTCATTCCCTTTCCCACAAAAATCAATCATATGCAACGGACATATACAATATCAAAAATTGATTTTCGTGGGTGGGAAGTAACATGCATATTTGGGAAATGGGCATGCAAATATATATACGTTAATTACGTACTAAATATTGATACAAGAAAAAAATGTGGAAATAAGTATTTTTATAATTATGTTGGAAGGAGGAATGAAGACGTATATTTAAAACCCCTTCCTTTACTTAAATTTTTGATTTCACGCTTAAACCAAAACTATTCAAATATATACTATAATTAATTGCAAATTTTTTTTTTGAAAAAATTCGATGTGGAGCACGCCACGCTACACAATGCCGTACCTACGTAATTACTGATTAAATGAAGCTATATTTATACGATTTTAACAAGGAAATAACGTTTTATTATATCATTATCAGGTACAGTTATGTATTTAGCAATATTTCTTGTAGGTGCCTAAGGATGCATAAATAAATGCACGATAAATTCAGCCTTTTTTAATCCTATATTTATATAAATAAATTTGTATCTACAATGTTTGTAAAATTAATTAAAAAATGTAGAACTCCGAAGTAGAGGTAAGTAGGTAAGTATAGGTACAGAACATAAAATGATAAAAAGAAATTAAAAAAAGAATAATACACTAAAACAGAATAATTGGTTCCGTGTCCTGAAAACATAATCGCATTTCCTGAGAGAAAAATATCCTTCGTGAGGCTGCCGACTATATTTAATATGTTTTGACATATTTGTAACTACAAAAGGGTACAAACATAATCGGTGTGCTTGTAAAATAAATTATATATTATGTAGATTTATTATGTAATTCGAAGTGTCTAACGGCTAAAACATACAGACATACAGTTGTTATTGAATAAAATTAATCTATGTAAAAGTTCAGTAATATTAACATGTTATATAAATCATATTGCGACTAAAAAAAAAATAAATAAATATTATGTAATCCAATAATAATAGCAAAAATGGGTATCTATACGATATTTTATTAAATAAAATTATAAATATTATCTAAAGTTATAGTAGACTGCTGTATGACATTAATGGTCAGAGTCATTAACTAGTTGAAAACTGATAAGTTATAAATATATTGACATATTTTATTTTTAAAACATTGTTTCTGTTTTCTGTTACAATTAACAGATGGGAAAATTACTTAAACAAATTAGGTGTATACATTTTCATTGAATGAGTATAAGATATAAAATATATTTGGTTTTAATGAGGTGTAAATATAAAATAAAAGAAAGTAAATAGATACATTAAAAAAAAAAGTTGAAATATGAGTAAAATTAATTATATAATTTATAAAAAATATTACTTATACAATTAGTAATTTAATAAAATAAATTATAATTTCAGGGAAATTTGAATAAATTGTCAGTTGCTTAATTTTCTAATTCTAAGTAGAGCGAAGAATGTATTGATTTTATAATGATGAGTTTTTTTGTGTCCGGGTACACGATAAAAGTTGACGAAATAATGCTTCGATTTTCAACTACAGTAATATTTATGGTGCGAAAGTGATTCTAGTTGGTGCATTCTAGAGGTCATTTCCCAATAGTTTTCAAAAGCGTCGGAAAAAACAAAAAAAAAATCTAATTTTTGATGAGCGTTTGAAATTAGATATTGGACTTAACCTAACCTAACCCTTAAACTAACGATTTTTCAGGAAACAATTTTCTTATTTTGTTGTAATTCAAAAACGAATAATTATAGAGCACTTGAAATTTTCACTGAATGTTCAGATTATCATTTTCTTTATTCCATACAATAATAAAAACATTATTTGACTTATATTGAGCTAATGTAGGCATTAGAAATTTTCAATTTTTTTTTTCTAAAATATCGATTAAAAATTTTTTGTTTAGTCAAAAAGCTTGAAAATGTATACAAAGTTCTCCAAAAATTGTATTAATAGAAGTTTAAAAATGTTAAGGATACATTTACAACTTTTTTTTATAAACATTTATGTTGAAATTTTCACAAAATTCATCAAAATCTCAAAATTTGAAAATTGTTTTGTAGTTCAAAATTTATAAAATGTTTAATTCTATCTAAAGATTGAAAATGTAAAACAAGGTTTCTCGTAAGTAGTTAATATTGTAACCACCAATAAATCTAAAAAATATATTTACATGGTTGTTTTTTATAGACATTTTAAGTTCAAATTTTGACGAAATTAGATATTTAAACAAAAAATAAAACGATGTTAGTTATTTTGTTGTCACTTAAAAATATTATTTGTCGGTACTTGAAATTTTCAAAGTAAGTATATTATTATATATTAGTTTTACACTTTATGACATTTTCAATTACAACGTTTTCAGAAAAATTAATTCAATCTTCTGTATTATTAATAGTAAAATTAATTACTTCAATAGAAATAATATAATAGATTGTCTTCACCGAGAATTGTTTTTCATATAAAATTATTTTACATAATTGAATTCAAATTCAACACATCTATTACAGTGACCCACTCGACGCCTACTGTACAGCAGAGAGGTACCTACTCACTTGCCGATCTTTTAAAAATTATGTTTCTAAAGTTTTGACAAAGTCGTAGAATGAATGAAACCGACCCTTGAAAAATTTCAACCGGCTCAGGAATACAAACTTGTATTGAAATTAAAAAGTTTCTTTTATTAATAGTTACGTCGGGTGAAAAATGTAAAAAAAAAATGAAAAGTAATTAGTATTTACAATTTCTTAGATTATTATGTTATTAAAAATACTATATACATTGACCAGAATCGGTATTTTAAAATACATGACCCCCATCCCTGTCTGTAAATCTGTAATGCCTAAACACTGACAATATTGTCTATTATTAATAATGTTATTGGACCCAGTCAATAACATTAATAGACACTTATGGTGTCACATAAATTATACCATTCACGGTACCTATTACGCATCACGATGACACGGTATATACTATGTATTTATATGCTAATGTTATGTAATAATATTCCTCACAACTTCAGTTCTAATTAGGAAGGTACTTATTTTAAGAACAAACTACTAGTATTTCATCTACCACATCATGCACAGAGCTGTATCTACACGCTGATCGCTTCCGATGTACATTTATAAATAAACACTATTAACATAGAACACTATTTATTACAATTTGTCCAGCAGTAGATCGCATCAAGCGATCACCGCTTAAGAACGTCTTTCTTTATACATTCTTATCTCTTACATATTACAGTTTAATCTAGTTCTATGCTGTTACATCTACTAAAACGTACCGACTAAGACTTAATACTAAATTTTGTACAATAAGGATATTTTCTTAACATAGTTCATAGCTTTGGTATTTATGAATCATGACATATGCATATTACAACACGCCCCAATGTAACATAAAATATGTCCTCATATTTTAAAACTATTATTCCAATAATTAGTATGTAGTATAAATTTAAATGATATGAGTTTTATACACAAAAAATTAAACATTTTTGTTGATATTGTTGTGTGGTCAATAAACACGATGATCATCAGTTTATTGGTCTTCTCTCAATGGCTGTTGGAAGTGGCTGTTGAGCTGGGGACGTAAACAGACGGAAATTAATCTTTCTACTTCTTATATAGTATATTATATTATATTATATCATATATCTATATTTTGAATCCTCATTCAAAAATACTTTTGTCATTGGAACGTATGGTTAGGTACTTTATACTATAACAAATAGAAAAGATAGAAGGAAGAGGCTTCCCATCAGAGGTACTTCAACGTGAATATTGATTTAAGGTATTAATCCTAAAAATACTAATAATAAAAGTACAATAATACATGGAGTATCATAACATGAATTTGTTGATCTGCATTTATAGCTTTAGTAATTTTAATAAAAATTAATTGCAATGATTCAAATGTTAAAAATAATGTGAAATATTTTAATTGTATTTCATTAAATTGAATTCATGACTTCTTAGTTTAAGAATTAAAACTGTTTTTCACTATTTTTTTAATACAATTTTTTGTGATAGTAGGTACTTTTACGACACTTTTTTTTTTTTGAATGGTAATTTTATAGTTATATTTAGAATGTAAAATAAACAATTAATATTAATTATTAATTTAGGTATAAGTTAAGTATATTGTTTATATCAAAAATCGGAAAAATTTTAACTATTACAGTTTTTTTGTTTAAAGATATAAATGTTTTTTAATATCTATTAAGTGTTAATTTACGTAGGTATTTGCATGGCTGGAAGGATAATTTCCGTTTATACTTAATTGTTTTGATTGCTAATGTAAGTTATTTGTATCATTTGTAAATAAATGTTCATATCTAAGATACTTATAATTAAAAAAATGATGACAATTTTTTATTTTATTATATTAGTGAATGAATATAGAGAGAAAGATTGAATGCATGTGTAAATATATAAAACTATCCAATTGGATAATAGTTGTATAAACTACTAATAAAGTTTAAAACCCAAAACGATATATATTTTATTGTATTCGTTATATTATGAAAAACAAATAAGTACCCAAAATAATTTAAACAAAATCTTGTTAAAATTTAAAATTAAATTTAATTAAAAAATAATAAATATTAAAAACAAACCTTTGTGTTGGGCCTAACCTACACGTATGCAAAATTTTATTATAAGTTGTAAATTTTGCATTGTACCTACTTTCAAAATACATAATAATACTTTAAGATCGTATAAGAACACGTTTATTCCAAATATAGTGATCACACATCACCCATTATGCACAAACTCAAAATCATAACGTGTTTACACTCTGAAAACAGAAACGTATACGTAATATAAAAAAAAAAACCTTGTACACATGCCCCCATATCAATCCAAAATATAGATTGCACACACACGTCAAAATATTGCATTCTCATACTACTACACACCACATGTAAATGTTAAACCAAAAATAAAATAAAATCTTGCACCTACACGTTATACATGCCAAGTCAAAATGTTGTATTCATATTATACACACATGTATCTAAATCCAAATAAAATACGCATACGTAAACTCAAAATATAATGTGTACACACTACACGCCATACGCACGACACGCCAAGTCAAAATATCACGTATATATAACCACACGTCAAAATATCGTACTAGCATATACTCATAAAAATCCAAAATATCGTATTCGCCACACACACGCAAAGGTAAATTCAAAATACCGTGTGCCTATATTACACACGTGCGACATATACGTACACGCCAAAATATCATCTTCACGCTCTCATGCAAAAACAACGAAATCGTACTCACGAAAATTGAACTTTACTTGTACAATAAAAAAAAAAATCGAAAATTGTGCCAAATAAATACACACAAATACTGTGTTAAGGTTGAGGTACCAAAACACACATAGCTGCTCACTCTTCGGTCTTCAACTCCAAAATCAATATACACGCACACACACAGATGTTGAATCCAAAAAAAAAAAATGATCGTGTATCTATAACACACACACACACACATAATCGTAAATTAACGAGCCACTAGTTGGGCGCCGCTTTGTCGTATATGCCGATCGTTTTTCCGACGTACACTTGTAAATAAATACAATTAACATAGAACACCATTTATGAAAATTTCTGCAGCAGTGATCGACTTAACACTAAATTTTGTACAACAGGGATGTTTTCTTAACCTAGTTAATAGCTTTGGTATTTATGAAATATGACATATGCATATTGCAACAATATATAATATATAACAATAGTACCTACACGACACGTGTATGGTGTATAAAAATGTATAATATAAGTGCCTCGCTTTATGTGCGACCCGATAGTCAAGAGTGTTCTCCTCTCGAGGCTTATATAATATTATTTCGACCCCAACACGCGTGCAGTAACAACTGCAGCGGTAACACGTCATATCATTCATATTGACATAGTACGCATATTTTAATGTATACGTATATAATACGTCATAATTTGGTAGTCGGTACCGATGTGTATATTATAATAAATAACAAATTTACACGGGAATGTGTTATTAGACTGTAAAGTGACTACTTACATGAAAAATGCATTGTTGCACACACTATTAAAAACTATAAATTATAATATAACAATATCGTGCTGTACGGCGTAATGATAGTTGTTGTATAGTAATAATATTACGACCGTTTTATACCGTATACTTATATTGAATCATTAATATCGTTATTATAATGCAACACCAACCGTACAGACTGCAAGCCACTCACAATGGTTAGGTTAGGTGCCATGTCAGGATATTGGGGACCGTAAATGCTAATTACAGTTGCATTATTATTATAGGATTGATAGTATTATTAGTGCTGCGAGTTATAATATTATGTACAACATGTCATTACAAATATATTAAAATAACCCGTAGCTATAGAATTGTTTTATATTTTTTTTTTGTATCTATATCACAAGTATTATGACTTATGATTGTTAAAATTAATATTTATTATGCAATTGGTCATTACAGGTGATCTTATAACAAGAAACGTTTCATTTGTATTTGAATAGAGACACTATTACATCAACCTAAAAAGTATTTAAATAGTATTTTAAGTATTTTATTCTAAATACTTTTACTCAAATACTTTATAAGATTGGTCATTGGTTCTAATTTATTAATATTTATCTTTTATTTGGCTATTTATTAACTTTTTTGATGATTTTTTAAATTCTTGTTAATTTAAAATTACTATATAAGGTACTTATCTTATAATCTTAATTCTTAATTGTTCATAATAACTGAACATAAAAGTCTTTATCTTCTTTAATTTTTCTCGGCTTCTCTCGCTG
Organism: Pentalonia nigronervosa; assembly: GCA_014851325.1. Classification (NCBI taxonomy): domain Eukaryota; kingdom Metazoa; phylum Arthropoda; class Insecta; order Hemiptera; family Aphididae; genus Pentalonia; species Pentalonia nigronervosa. Next base: position 38,385 of record JACXSJ010001691.1, on the reverse strand, counting down.
TTAAATGTTAATGCATTTCCATTTGAGTGAGCAGTATTTATAGAATTTGCGTGATTGTTAAAATAAAGGCATTTTGAATATTGTATACTGTTTCAAATGTGTAGGTACTCTTATACCAGCTAATGCATTATAATAAATTGCAATACTTTATAATACAAAAATTATAATAATTATACTATTCAGATTAATACGCACGGTATTATAAAAAGTTGAACACACGTACAATTTTGTACAAATGTGCAATGCAAGATATAAAATCGTTTAATATAAAAAATAAAGAAAATACCCATCGTATCATTACAGGCATCGGCTACCCGCGGCCCATCATATCAATTTTACGTGGCTCGCGAGTAAAATTTATAATTCGTATAGACAGAAACCACGAACTAAGATAGTATGGATACTGTGCAAGGGTTGATTGAAACGTTTTTTGTTTGTAGATAGGTACCTTATCGAATTAATAACCTATAACAGCTATGAACTTAAATAAATAAAATTTAACACAATTATACATTTTTTGTTTAAAATAAAATAAGGTATACTAATTCAAATATTGTGGTTCGAGAAAAATGTATTTTTTAGCCTTTGAAATCAAAAAAGGTTGCCGACCCCTGCTATAACATATAATTAAAATAATGAAACGAAGACTACGACGACGTCACCGATTGTCGAGTGTCCGGTTTCCGAGCGCCAATAGAATCGGCTTCTCGTATTTATGGTCGTAAATTAAATATATGAAATTATTATCGTCGTCGTAATATATCACATTAGATGGAGGGGGAATGCAACCGGCATCACCAGTTCTATAATATCATATATCGAGGTGGTTCGCTCCTCGTGAATCGTGTGGCAGAACCGTTCTCGAGTGTCGTATATCGAATAATATTATGTGTAATGTATATATATCCATATATATTATAATATAGAGTATACACGCGGGGAATCGCCAAGCATGTTTAACCATATGATATTCTTTAACTATGTATTTATTCAAATCCTTAGTTTTGGAATTTTCAAGCACACGCTATAAGTCGATAATTTCAAATATTTGGGTTTTTTTGGCGCAAGGAGTGTCCCGTCTCCCGTGGAGGTGAAATACATATTTTTATTTTTTTTTATAAGAAACTCGTCTTCCTGTAAATTGTGTAACAAATAATTTTTTTGATATTTCTGATACATATAAATTGAAATTCAAACCAACAGTTTTTATTAAACTTTATATATACCTGCCTACTGGCCAGGTGTAATACTCGCATGATAATTTGTGATAAATGGTTTAAAAGTTATGGAGCTAACTCGGTGTTTTGAAAATTATGTAATCAATTTATTAATCTAGTTTTAGTATTTTATAATTTATGAAAATTGTTTGCAAGTAATAAATATTTAACTAAAATATATTATTTATAACTGAATGTATTATATGATATTACCATAGCACTCATTACTTATGTCTTCTAGACCTATTATGTACTATTTGTTCAAACATAGATTAATGTAGATAAATCAACATTTTTGAAAAAATGATTAATAATTTAAGCAAGAAAGTGAGGTTCTCATTTGAAAAAATAAGTTTGTAATTGAATTTCCAACACAGCTCCTCAAATACCGTACAAATCTAAGAATGTACCTAATTGTTTTTCCTGGTTTTTAGTTTAAGTATAAACTTAAAATTTTAATGATCACAGAATTTGAACAAATGTACATAATTATCAGGGCTCAGCATTAAAAATAACTCAAATATTACCTTTTATATTAAAATTTATTATCTTGAAATATGTACTATACGCTATAATATAGGTAATCTGAAAATATGTGTTTTTTTTGTTGTAATGTAAAAATGAATAACTATAGATTCGAAATTTTCACCAAATATTCATATTAGCAAACCGGATATAATTTTCAAAATATTTTTCCTTTTTTGCGTTATTATAGATCTTCAAAATATAGACTTTATTAGTTTTTTTTATTTATTTATAAAAGATAGAACTATTGTTTTTGAATAAAAAAAGCTTGAAAATTTCGCAAAAGGTTTCTCAAAAGTTTTTTTAGATTTTAACTAAAAAATACAACGTCACCATTTTTTTTTATAAGCTCTTATTAAAGTAAAAACGCCAAAATTCTTAAAATTCACGACAACTATTTTCAAAGTGAATACAATTCAAAATTATTTTAAAAACTAAGGCTTAAAAATGTTATATATCAGGTTTTTCATAAGTTATAGACGTTATATTGTGTGATGCGTGTACCCATCGTGTGTGTACAGTGTGTGTAAGCGTATGGCGATGAGCGAGAGAGAGAGAGAGAGACAACAAGAAAAACGAATTAAGACGAATATCGGGAAATATATTTTTTTTTTTTAAGTATCCTACCTATACAATATTATACCTGCGTCAGACGGGCGTGTGTATGGCGTGTCAAAACGTCGGGTTTTGCATGCTATTCGGGAACGTACCAGGCCCGGGGATTAACGCGGGGGCGTACATGTTTGTAAAGACGTCATCGCAGTGTCGGGTATTCCAATAACGACAGCGAAGCCAATATATTATTATAAATGAACATAATTTTGAGGAGCAGACGATTTTTTAAAAACGTGTTTCTTCTTAGTTCGTCTGCCTGCCAAACGCCAGCTATATTTACGGCTATTCAGCCTTACAACAATACAACATCGCAGGAATGTGAGTGTACGAGTTTATTATATATAATATATAATATAAATGGTGATCGATTTCAGTGTCTAGATAGTCTAATCACTCATTATTTTGAAAAGCTTTAATATTTTAGAAAAGTATTATTTTTACATAATTTAATATCATTAAAAACAACATAGTTAAAAAAAATATTATATTTTAATGATTTTTTTTAAGTTTTTTGAACGACAACATACATTTTTAATTTCATAAAATGACGAGCAAAATATTTTTTTGAGTATTTCGGTATAATTTCACAATTTTGATTCAGTAGTGACATAATGTTATAAGATTTAAAATCTAGATAGGCGATGTAAAGTAGCACAGAGATTAGGTACACCTACTTCGCAAAAAAGTTTATCCACTACATTACTTATTTAAACTTTAAATAGGTACTTATAACTAGTTTTCGGTTATAAACGTTTATAACTTGATACTCGTTCGAAAAAAATGAGAAAAAAACTTTTAAAAAAATAACGATAAAATTTTGAAAGTAATTTTTGTTCTCTGTTAAAATCGTAAATTGATGAAAAATTGACATATAAGTACCTGTAAATAAAAATTATCTGTTATTTCACTTTATTGTTCATTACAATGGACATCATTATGATAACGTTCAGTCGAACCGTAATAATCTATTTACGTGTTTCAATGTTTTGGTGATCTACTAAAAATGAAACAGTCCGCAAGTCACGTAATTGTATTTGTTCATTGTGCTATATTTCTATACTTTAACTACTGTTATTTTTAATTGTGAATACAATAACGATTAGGTTGAAACCAAAATTGGCTAATGGTCGATATTTCTATATAATAGACAAATCGCATGACGGAATAGCAAATTAAAATTATATTATATTATTTTAGGTTCTGAACGAGTTTTTTTTTTATTTGAAATTATTATACAATAATAAATTATTTTTAACTTGTAACAGTTTAATATATCGAAAATATATAAGCTTAATTTTTTTATGAACGTTTGAAATTTAAATATTGGCAAAAATCATCAAAACTACGTATGAAAAGTTTGACAAATATTGAATTGAATTCTCATATTTTTTAATCAATGCAAATAAAAAATTGCGACGCCTAAAATTATAGAAAATTAAAAAAAAATAACTGACTGTAGTTCAGACATTAATTAAAAATTAAAATGTTGGTAATTATTTGTATGAGTATAATATCAAAATAAGAGTTAATTTAATCATTTATAGGGCATTTAATTTATCGACATGATAAACGATAAAGTTGATATAATATAATAATATAACAATGTTATATTATATTATCTGTTGTATTGTTACTCCGCTAGTTGAATTGACCTTTTCTCAGTTTTAAAGGAAAGTTTTTTATCTAAGTCCCTACAGTAACAATAACCTTTTATAATGTTTTAATTTTGAAGCAAGTTATGTGCATTTTAAAATGTACAAACAATTTACGATTTTAAAATGCATATAACTTACACTAAAATTGGAATATCAAAAAAAGCATACGTAAATAGAGTACAATATTTTTAAAATCATTTAAAATGTGCAAAAAGTTTACGACTATTGAATATAAAATGTAGTTTCAAATAAAATAAGATTTGAACAAACGCCTTTTTAAATTATATTGCCTAGGTATTATAATATCCTTTATTCTAGTCATCAATCATTTAAACTTTTGTTGGTTTCTCTAATTGTCCGAATATCTTTACGTATTCGCATATTACTACATTACGCAGATTATTATTTTTTATAAACAAAATGCAAATAATTAGTCTAATTTTAAGCTATTTATACATTATACCATGAACTTTATCACACTATTATACGTACTGTCGGTATTTATTGACTTACATACTTACTTTATAAACTTAAAGGTTAATAACTAATTACCTAGTAACCTAATAACAATAATATACATTAAATTTAATGATCCATCATTTATCAAAATTTGATTATTGTATGTCTGTATATTTTATGTTTGACAGTAAATATTACTCCTTTTCTTTTATTTCTAATATCACTATTAATTCAATTTTTTCTAGTCATTTTAGACAATGTGTGTATTTTTGGTACCTTTTGCAGGAGCAGTAAAAATGTTTAGATTTTCAACATCTGGTAGGACAGTGAATCTAGTTGATACTTTGGGCCTTTAGGGTGTAAAAAGTAAAAAATATCAAGTACTTTTCCTAATTATTAGGAAAAACAAAAAAAAATTGGTTAAAATGGGAATTTTTACGTAAACCAAGTTTTTGAAAAATCTATTTTTTTTATTTTGTTGTAATTTAAAAACAAACAACCGTAGATACTTTAAATGTGTAACAAATTTTTAAATTAGCATTTTTTTATGGTATGATTTTAAAGATGTTTCGACTCTTTTTTGCAGAACGATTAATTACTTTCCCCCTTTTTTTTTGTGATAAGTGTCTTGCTATATTCAAGCAATCAGCAGTATAATTTCTCTTCAAAATGCCAATTCACGGTGTACTCAGTAACGACGTTATTGATTTTGGAAATATTCCTGCTGACTTCACGAATTTGGTAATTGCCGAGTGTTCAATGTAAAAATTAGAATTTATAGTTTTTATATTTAGTAAAGTGGATTAATACAAGGGCGGAAAGAGCCTAATTAGTTTTGTTATCCAAGTTAAATACATTATTTCATGTTATGTAAGATGTAATGTAATTTATATACTTCTATAAAAATCATATTCAGAATAAAAACATGTTTCTAATGATATTATAAGCTTTAATAGGAATTAATTATTAATAATTAATTACAATAAAAAAAAAAACAGATTCGAAAATGTGTAGGTACCTACTCAATAACGCGTGTCGTCACGTCGTTATTATTATTATTATTACTGTTTTGTTATTGTTATTATTATTATTATTAGTAGTAATAGTAGCTGTATATTTGTACTGTAAACGAATTGAATCGGTTAAGCCCTTGCGAAGATTTCCAAAAAAATAGTCGCAAACGACGAGGACAAAGTAGACTGTCAGTTAAGGAGTGCCTGTTAGTGTCATTTTCGATTGATTGGTTTTACATGGAACTTTTGAAAAGTTCAACGTTGGCCATCCAATGGGATATACTTTTGATTGATTGTATTTTAATAAAGCAAACACTCTCCGATAACGACTATGGTCACGAAATTAATTTTGGTCGAAAAATATAACAATAGAAAAAAGAAGTTCGTATTAAAAAAAAAATAATAATAAAATAAAATAAAATAAAATAATGAACGGGCTATCACAGTAAGTGATTGCATTTACACATTGACGGTATTGACCTATCGAACTGCCATTGATTTAGATTGGCTGCGAGCCAACTATTTTACAGCTCTTTCGGAAGCGGGTTAACGTTTGCATTAAAAAAAACACCATAATTAGTTTTTTCGGTATTGAAGTTTTAAAAAAAGTCATTATCATATTACAAAAGTTTTTTCTTTCAAATTTAAATAAACATTTCACGACCATGAAATTGGTCCACAAAAATTATCCAAAAAAAATGTATTAATATTATGCAATATAATTATATACTTATAATTACAAATTATTTTTTAAAATTTCCAAATATGTTATTAAAATATTATAAACTAAAAACTATATCAGAGCACTATATGCAACCTTTGACTTTGTTCAATCGATTAAAATAATGGGCCAATATTTAGCTTATCAATAGCGAATAATTCCAAATTGGTTTTTAAAATTAGCAAATCAATATTATTTTTTTGGTTAATTGTGCACTATTTTAAGAACTTCTAGGCCTCCAGAATTTTCCGATTGATTATAAAGAAGATATGATATTTTTCAAAAGCTATTTAAAATTTAAAATTGGTGAAGTTGGCCATTAAAATGGTTTTAGTTTATAATATTTTTTTTTTCATACATTTTTAAAACTAATTTGCAATTATTTTAAATTAAATTGCAAGATATTATTAGCACTTTTAGATTCTGAGCTAAACAATGAATGTATTAATTTTATAATGATGTGTTTTTTAAATTTTTTTTTTATGTATGTCAACACTTTTTTAGGCAGTAAAAGTGCTCCGGTTTTCTTCGTCAGCTTTCTAGTAAAAATAACATTACCATTTTCTTTACACCATAACACTTAATATATTTTGACTTTTTTTGAGCTATTAATAGGCATAAGAAATGTTGGTTTATTTATTTTATTTTTATTTTATTGTCAATAGCAATTTTTCACTCCATCAAAATACTTAAAAATTTAATACAAGGTTCCTCATAACTTGTTATTAATGTAAATTTAAAAAAAGTCGAGTGTAAGTTTACAATAGTTTTTAACAAAAATCTAAAGTAAGAATATCGACAAAATACAACAACATCACAAAAATTTGCAATTTTTTTTATTTAGAAATTCATAACAATTTTTTTTAATTAAATCTAAGATTTGAAAATTTAACGCAAGATTCTCCACGAGTTTTTCTTCATATCATTTAAAATAAAAAAAAAGTAAAACTAATTTTTTATGAGTGTTTGAAATCAGACATTAGATATTCACCCGTAAACTATCGATTCCTCAAGGAACGATTTTCTTATTTTATTGTAATTCAAAAACGAATAACCAAATAGATAGTTTAAATTTTCATCGAATTTCGAAATTATCATTTTCTATTCACTATACATTTTTTTGATACTTTTTGAGCTAATTGTAAGCTTAAGAAATTTTCGGTTTTTTTAAATTTTTTTCTTTAAATACCAATAAAATAATTTTAATTTAAAAATATTAAAAATAGATGGACACATTTTTTTTCATAAGAATTTAAAATTTAAATTTTGAACAAAATTCATAAAAATATCAAGTATTTGCAAATTATTTTGTAGTTAAAAATGTATAAAATGTTTAACTTTTATAGCTAAAGATTGAAAGTTTTCAAAGTTCTTACAAGGTTTCTCGTGAATAGTTTTTAGTATAACTAAAAAATAAAAAAATTTTTTAACATGGTTGTTTTTTATAGACACTTTAAGTTCAAATTTGGACAAAATTAGATATTTAAATAAAGATTAACGATGTTAGTTGTTTTGAAGTAATTTAAAAATATTTTCGTGGGTGCTTGAAAGTATGCTATTATATTTTATACACTCAATGACATTTTTAAATGTTTTCGACAAAAATTAATTCATCTACTAAATAATAATAGTAAAATGAATTAATTTTATATCAATAATATCATAAAATATACCTACTTAGTAATGTAGACTGAAAGACTGTCTTCAGTACCCACTTGCCGACCTTTTTTTATGGGATAATGTCGAACTTTAATGTCGTACTTCACAAACATATAAATTTTACTAACTTTATTAAATTTATGGTGTAACACAAATTACTGAAGTATATTATAATTTATAATTAAATAAGTACATTTTGAATGTTAAGAGTGTGTCTTGTTTCGTTTTGAATATTTTTTTTTTTTTTGAAAAATAAAAAAAGGGAACTACAGTATAGAAACCATTGCGTATAATATGTACAATCGTCTCGCCTCAATGCAGGTTGGTGTTGTTATGTTGTATTGTATTAGATTGATTTTGAAAGCAATAATAAATCATCGCAATTCAAAAGACGATTTAGAGCTTGGTTTACTAAGGTGTTTGTCATTTTAGACTGTGAGCGAAGACGTATCTATGGTTTGGAAATATTATTTAAAGGGTGGCGGGTATTTCAGATAGCTCATTTTTTATTTCATTATTATTATTTTTCCATTTTCTAAGCGTAAGGGAAAAACTACCAACATATTGCGAAAAACGTACAGCATGTGTTTACCAATACATTTGTATGAACTAGACATATATTTTTTGAAAAGAAAAATAAAATTTATTTTCAATATGGTTTTAACACAAATATTGTCAAAATGATTTTTTTTAACACAGTTTAATTTTGTATTTAAAACCATAGTTTTAAAATTACTATAAAAACGTAGGCTAATAAATGTAAAACGACTATTTACGTTTGACAAATGTATAATAACTCAATAACTTAAGGCTACAACTCGTTTGCGCACATTTACCTTTTTTACAACTAGCTTGCGCAAAAAAACACAGCTCGATTGTGCACATATATTTTGGCTATCCGTGGCGAAAATCCTTAGTATCAGAATTCGTTTACGCGCACATTTTCCTTCTCACTTTAACAGGCTTAAGACTGTCTGCTTCAAACAAGCGTGATTAAAAGTGTGTGTTACATAAATCATCATAATATCGTTACAGTATAGTCATTATAAAAATATACTACATTTAATATGAAGGTATCGTCGTAATTATTATTATTTTAAATTGTATGATGGAATTTATTTCCAATATTTTTTATATAAGTTAAGCGATCGATAATTTTATTTTTATATTTATTCCACATATTTTGTAAGTATTCTTCTTTGTGTACAGTTTCCTTTCTTTTATAATGTATTACATTATTTTGTATTGAGTTTATTTTTAAATCTGTTTCACTTTGGATTTGCATGAGTATATCAATGACTTGATGTTTGTATGGATGAGGTGTATACAATTGGCTATTATGTTTATGGAAACTTTCTGCGCTATTCGTCGTCTTGCGATTACTATTTGGTTCACAAGCCCATAAGATTGGTGGAAAATTTCTGTTAGAGTTAATATAATTTTTAAAATATAATTTGAGAATATAAAATTAACTGTATCAGGTGCTACCGCCATAAGATCTGTAAAGTCATCTAAAACTCCATTGGGTGGTAAATAACTTAAACTATAAAAATACTTCATCCATTTTCCAATTTCTGAATTTTTTAAGTACTCAAATAATAATATTTTATTTTGTTGTATTTGCCTGAATCAATTTTGTCCTAAATGAAAGGTACAGCCAACAATTTTACATTTATGAAAAATTTGCAATACCGCATTATGCGTTGCCTTTTCAAAATCAGTGTGAAAATCGATTAAATTAATTTCATTTCACGTCATTTGTAAGCATATATTGTGTAGTGATTACCACATTTGTATGTAAGTATTTATATGCTTGTTACGCGAAAAACAATAAGCTACGGGTATGTAAAAATTATTTTGAAAAACATGAATCGTATAAAGTTGAACAAAGTAATTAGGAGCAAATGAAAAAGTTCTATCCCCAAAAATGAGTTCAGAAAATTTAAGTAATTCCAAGTTTTATTTACACGTAAATATGAATATATTTTTATCATCACTAAGAAAACAAAATATATTACCTTAGTATTGAATGTCATTTTACATGTTGATCAGTTGATTTCTTGTGTTTTCAAGAGATTTTGATAAATTTGGATAGATTATATTCTAAGTTTGTTGTAAAATTTTCTGTATTTTATAATTAACGACATATTAATTTGTTTGGTTTTATATATAAATCATTTTCTACACTACGTTTAATGGTACTTCTGATGATTTCTCTCATCATTGTTCAATTATTATACTCCTCATGATTATGAGTGTTTGTTACTTTTATAACTTTGTTTAATTTATTAACAATAACACTTGCAGGACATTTTTTATTAATACATCTAAAATTTGAATATGCATTCATTAAAATACAATATTCACTAAATTTATAATTATCAATATTAAAACATCGTTTTCCTGTCAAGTTTTAAAAATATTAGAAATTTTTCCGTCTATATTAAAGAGTTTACGTCGTCAACACACTAGTCACTACTGTACTGAACCATACCTACTGAAACTGTACTAAAAGTAGTTAGGTATGGAAAATCCAAAATTATATAATCTACGAATGTGCGCAAACGAGTAGCAGCAATAACTTAAGTTTTTTGACAACTTCTCAAAATAAAAATATTATTATTATTTTGTTAATTTCAGTACTTTTCTAGTAAAATTCCAACTAACTTTTATGTCATTTAAAAATGTTTTTAAATTTGAAATGTTTATTTTATATCATGTATACAAAAAAGTTAAATTTTTTTTTGTATAAGTAGCATGGAATATTTTTAAAATTGATTTATAACTTATAAATATTGCTCAATTTGTCTAATTTCAGATTTAGAAAAGAGTTGTATATTATTTTTAGTATTCTACTTTTTTTATTATTAATACCAAATATAAATTAATGGTTTTGCTCAAAATCTTATAATATCGATTCTTTGACTTATTTATTATAGTTTATAATAATTTTCACATGAATATCATATTTTCTGATTTAATAAGTATTAAATAAATTCTCAGCAGCCCACATAATATAACACATTTATTTTCAATTTATTTTATATTGGGATAGTAGATGTTCAGAGCAAAATTGTATAATACCAATTAGTATATAGTATGTAACATAATTTAGCAGGACTTTCAAACATAATGTTACCATTAACGTATAATTAATATATATAGTGAGATTTAGTTCCACCGTTTTATGATATAATTACGTGCATAAATCATTTATAATCTTGTTTGAAATGTTGTATATTTAATCCGTATTTATCTTTTAATGTCTATAAATTTGAGCTATATACCATTTATTTGTCTTTATTCGTTTAAACCAACACCGATAATGTTAAATTATTCAAATAATATATTGTTAAATAAATATGAAACAGTATAATAATTAATTATGCATATATGTAAATCGTATATGTTACATAAATGAATGTCTAGCAACTGTCGAAACTACCTTTATTTCTAGTCACTATACATAATTTAATAGTTGTAGCCACTACGAGTATTGATTTTCTCAATCGTTTAAAAGCTCTTGAAGTTTGGAGATCAATAGCCGCTTGCTGAATTCGACCCAAAAGTTCACCGTCTATATATACGCATCATTAGCATACACTACGGGCATTTTCATTTCACCCCATAAATAAAAGTCCAACGAACAATGGTGATTGGTGGTGTAATGTTAAGTGATTGAGGTATAGTCTTGTAACTATATAAAGTTTCAAATCTCCTAATCTCTATAGTCTTGACCCATGTCCAATATTCTACAGCGTTCGATAAAATGTTCACCGCACTTATTAACCCTCTCACGTAGCACCATCATGCTTTAATAACATAAATTGCTCAAATATTCCGTCGGTATGTTTAAAATGTTACGGTAATCAAGTAATTTAGGTCTTCTAAATACTTCCAAGAAGATGGGGCTTATCGTACAGATTTATCCTGCTGAGTCTTACCAATCTTACTATGCCATAATATCTATGCAATATACGTACAAGCTAAATATTTTTTTTTTTCAATTTTAAATAAAAGCAATTATTTAGTGTAAAAATGTATGGTTTGTTCATTTTCAAAAAAAAAAAAAAAAAATAAACACTATTGTAGAAGAGCAAATGTAAATAATAATCGCCAATCTATTGATTAGATGTATAAACGAACTGACACAACACGTAACTACATAAGAACATAAAATATTGATGGCCAAATTATTTGTATCGACTAAACATCACGGTGAAAACGTGGCCTCATCGGGTCATAAAGTACTTGTAAATAAATTATATAATCTACATCCATACAAATATTAAGATATTTTACGAAGTAGGTAGTATTAGTAAATAACTAAATTCGTATAGTATCTAAAATAACTTGATATTTTAGAAATTAAAATAGATACACATGGATGGATACGCCGGATAATATCAGTTTATTTAATTATGTAATGTAAATTCGAAACGCTGATTTGTTAAGAAAATAATAAATTTAGAATTCGTGATCGATAAAAATGCTGATCAAATGTTTTTACATAATGTTAACTACACTAAAGCATTCATTTGATTTAAGTGCGTAATATTTGTCTATAAAGTTTTATATCTTAGAAAATTGACAATGATCTTGTAAAAAAAGAAATACATGTTTTTGCGTGATGCACGGAGAATGATATCTCGTACTCTTACACCCTATATACAATTCAAATTCAAAATCTACTTTTATACAATATATAGGTATATAAACTATTTTGTATAAAGGATGATGGCTCAGACTATTTTGCCGAGCTTACAGTCCTGCGGGTGTAGAATACATTTAACGGGACGTTTTACATTTTATTTCTAAGGCTATTTTTATGAAGTGAGTTGATAGTTTTATCAAGCTTATACCTAAGCACAGAGCTTGATGCAAACGCACACCTTGCACCCCTATCGCGATGGCCTCGGTTTAAATCGTTGCATTTGCAACTTTTATTGAGCTGTTATAAATTATTGCTAAATAAGCTTAAAACTTAAAAATACGTTATACTTTAAGACAAGTTAATAATTTATATACCTATCTATAAGTATTATGTACAACATACTTTTTCGTATAATTTCAGTCTTTTAGAATTTATTTGTTTTTATTCAGATTAATATTAAAGCTGGGGTTGAAAAATTGAAATTAAATTTGGTTTTAGTTTCTATTGTTAAGCTCACTAAAAAAAAAAAACCATAATATTAATAAATATAATACTCTTTCCATTTTGTATTCGTAGACATTTCTACCAGTCTTCAAAATTATATATAATACATAATGCTTCAATATATAATAAATGGTTTTTATATAAAATCTAAATAATACAAAAACAAAGTAATATTAATTGTACTTATTTCAAAATTTATATTTTTAGGCAAAATCATATTGTAATACGGTAGGTAATTTATTTTATTTTGGGGAAATTTAAATTCAAAGTGAATCATTACAATTAATTATGAACGTAAATATATAATATTATGTTTTTTAAGTAATTGTAATAACTTAGTAATATTTAAAATAACAAGTTAATAACGTTTTATAAAACCTGTTTATAAATTGGTAGACCAAAAGGGGAAAAAACATTAAAATCTTAAATTTTGAACTGAACGATGAATGTATTGATTTTACAATAATCTGTGTTAATTTATTGTGACCTGAAGAACTTTTTTGATTTTTATAGCAGACAAATTGTATCAATCTTTAACTTCAATGTGGTTACTGGTTTCTGGAAATAAATTAGATTATATATTAATTGTCAATTTGGAACAGTGGCGTCACGAACATTTCATCCACACATAAAAATAAAAGCTGCTTAAGTATAATTTTGTTTTTATTATTGTAATAAAAATATAAAATAAACATTGATATTACAATATTTACAATATTTACAATATCATTTAACGCATGGACGTAACCTAAAACGTCTAGTCATAAATACTCTACGCATACAATATGTCAATAGTCAATATAATATTAAATTCTCAGTTTAATTATTACATATAGACACAACAAAACCATATACGTTTTGTTACCCATGTACTGACTCCAAGAGTAAATCAATAAATCATACCAATTGTACTAAAATGCTAATTTATCACACTAAATTAAAATCAACATATTATTACTAAAATTATTCATTAATGATAGATAAATGTAAAAAAATATTTTTAACCATAAATAAATTACTTACCTAAAATTATTTAGGGCAACTCCCCTCCCTCCTCCAAAAAAAATATGTTTATATAACGTTAATGCTTTGAGAAGTCTAAGATTAAATATGATATGTAAATAGGTATTTATAGATAAAATTTACCTTATTTACTTATCAAAATAATTAGTACGACAAAAATATTAATAATAACATTTTCTAGACAAAAATAATTTAAAAAATATTTTGGCACTTATTGAGTTATTTTTAGACATTTAAAATTGTCTACTTTCTTAAGTTTTTTTTTCGATTTATGTATGAAAACATTTTTGTTTTTTTAGTAAAAAGCTAGAAAATTGAATACAAGGTTCCTCGTGAGTTGTTCTTAACACATTTAAAAAATATCGAAAATACAATGTCACAATAATTGTTTTATTGGTGTTTAAACGAAATTTATTTACATCACGGACATTTGAAAATTATTTCATATAAGTACCTTACAATTTTTTATTTTAACACCTAAGGTTCATTGAATACATGACTTTTATTTTTAAACTTAAGAATTATATGACTCAAATTAAACGATTGTAACTATACCTATACCTATATAATTCTATATAATAAAAGAAATTCTATTATAATTTCTAAAGATATTCTATTATGTCAGTAATAATTTATAATAATTAAAGCAAATGGATAAAAACTTATTGTTTGTCATCCTGTGATCATAGGCGTAACTAGACCTATATTTCAGGGGGTGCTAAAATTATATATACTTATTTCGATAACCCACACTGATTTTATTTATATAATATTTGCAGCATGCTTTTCAATATTTAAAATGAACAAGTCAGTAAATCGCTACTTTAACATATTGCTTGTACTCCAATAATTTTTAATTTATTCCATACTTATTTCAAAAACTGCGTTCAGATGTTGCAGAACTAGAATTAAAACTATAGCTGCAACTGGTTTAGATTGGGAAAAGCCTCTTTTTTTCTTTTTTTTTTTAATAAAATCATAAAATAAAATAAAATAAAAATTTTTTTTTTTATTATTATTTGAAAATAAACAATCTATGCTAGTGGAGCACAATAAGTAAATATGATGATAATTTACAGGTGAGATATGATTAATATGAGGAAGGAGGCCATCCATTGATAGAACCCAACGTGAATTATTTTATTGGGGATTTATTTGAGTCTCTACATCATTTTCGTTTCAACCGACGTATAAGGTTTCCAGGAAGAGTTTTGCATGAGAGTGATGAGATTTTGGGGTTTGGATGTGTAGATAATTTAGAGTGGAATCTAGAGTAGTGTTTTGAGGTTAACTGACTGACTGTTTCAATGTTTAGATCATTGTGCAGTGTATCGTTGGATATGTAGCAGGGTGCAGAGGTGACGAGTCGAAGTGCTATTGATTGGAAAGTCTATATGGTGCGGATTTGCGAGGGTTTTGCACAACCCCAAATTTGAATGGCATAAGCCCACATGAGTCTTAAGAGAGATTTATATATAATATTTTTTGTGTGTGGGGATAATTTGGATTTAAGTATTGGTCGTAGGAGGTGTAGTCGGCTGTTTAATTTTTTTCTTTTAGATTTTAAATGAGAACCCCAGGTTAGTCTCTTGTCAAGGGCAATTCCAAGATACTTGACTTCAGTCGAATTTGGGATAAGTGATCCTTGAAAATATAGTGGAGGGCATTCGGTTTTTTTGAGTATGAAATTTACGTGAACCGACTTCTCGGGGTTTATTTTGATACGCCACTTGGTTGTCCAATTTTCAATTAAGTTGAGGTGATTTTGTAAAAAGGTGGAAGATTGCACTGTGTCATTACCTGGAGAGATTATTGCTGTGTCATCCGCATATGAGACCATGGTTGTGTTTGTTGAGTTTGGCATATCGGCAGTGTATATGTTGAATAAGTCGGGCGAGAGGTCGCTGCTTTGAGGCATTCCAGCTTGAATATGATAGTAGGAGGAGTAGGAATTAGATTGCCGAACAAAAAAAGTTCGGTTTTCAAGATAAGATTTAATTAGTAAAATGTATGGAACTGGTAAGAATTATTTTAGTTTATAGAGCAGGCCTTTATGCCATACTCGGTCGAATGCCTGCGATACATCGAGGAATACGCCAGGACAGTATTGATTTTTTTCAAATGATGATGAAATTAGGTCTGTTGACCTATGTATTTGATGTATGATTGAGTGTTTAGCCCTAAAACCAAACTGAGAGTCGGAGATAATGTTGAGTGACTGAATTATCGGTCTAATTCTCTTGAGAATGAGTTTTTTGAATAACTTGGCCAAAGTTGGTAACAAACTAATTGGTCTGTATGAAGTTACAAAGTTTTTCGGTTTATTGGGTTTAGGAATGAGTATGATTGTTAATAATTTCCATATCAAAGGAAAGTATGAAAGTCTAAACATTGAATTGAAGATGTGAGAAATGAGAATCAGAGTTTTAGCAGGTATTTTTTTAAGAGTTGTGGTAGTTATTAAATCATAACCTGGAGTTTTGCCGACTTTTAGATTTTGGATTAGAAATTTAACTTCATTGGGGGAGATAGATTTGGCAGGCATTGGAATTGGGAAGGGGCTGTCTAGATATTTGTCAATTAAGTTTAAGATCTCAGGTCCAGGTAGAATGTCAGGGTGGGGCGTTAAAACATTGGATAAATGCTCATCGAAAAAGTCAGCTTTCTCTTTGTCTGAATAGACTAGAGTTCGATTAATGCCGGTAAATGGTGGGAGTTGTTCTTTTAAGTTAAGTAGACTTTTTGTGGATTTCCACAACTCGCCATCTTTTGTATTTAGAAGTTCGTATTTTTTTTCGAAGAGATCAGATTTGTATTTGCGGATTAATTTTTTTAAGGTATTTGACAGTCTATTTAATGTTTGTTTATCAGAAGGATATCGATATTTTTGGAATTAAGCGTGTGCTCGACGTTTTTGCGAGATTAGATCTGTTATATGAGTGGGTAACACTTTTTTATACAATTGTGGTTGGTTTGTATGATTTGTCTTATAAGAGGATTCATATACTGCAGATTGTATAGAGGAAGTAAGATCTTGAGCAGTGTTTTCAATATCGTTGTTTGTTTTGAGGGAGAGTTTTAGATTTGTACTGTTTTGCATTATTTCAGAGAATTTTTCCCAGTCGACAGAGCCCTTGGATAAAGAAGTGTGGGGAATATTTGGTTTGGGTGCATTATTCACAGCTAAGAGAACAGGGGTGTGATCAGAGCTAAGTTCGCATAAGTTACTTATGGAGTAATTGATGTGTGTAGGTAGTTTAGAGAGGAAGAAGTCTAGTATGTCTGGATGTCTGTTTTCGCGAAGAGGCCAGTAAGTTGGGCCTTTGGGACTTATAAAATTGATTGAGTTTTTGGTGATAATTGAATGAAGCATTTTGCCTCTCTGGTTTTCAGATATACAACCCCATTGGTTGTGTTTGGCGTTGAAATCGCTGCCTACTAAGAAGTACCTACCCAAGGATTGAAGGAAAGGTTCAAACTGTTGTGATGTGATTGGAAGACTAGGAGAGAAATAAGCAGAGAATATTTTGATCGGAGTGTGGTTTATAGTTACTTGGATGGTGGTTGATTGGAAAGTAGGCAGCTGTATGTAAGAGATTAAATGATGTTGAATTTTGGAGGAAATAATAATAGCAGAATCTGCATGAGCAGTACCATCAGGATGGTCAGCTCTGTAAATTTTGAAACCAGAGAAATAAAGTTTAGAGTTTGGTTTACAGTGGGTTTCCGTAATTAGGACAATGCTGATTTGATTTTCTAGAAGCAGGTGGAGTAATTCAGTTTCATTTTGCTTTAGACTGTTTGTGTTCTAGAGCAGTATTTTTAGTATATTTACAGCAGATTGTTTACTGTCCATCTTTCATAAGGTTGTTAAGGATGGTTGTGAGTAAAGAAACAAGAGGGTTTATTATTAGTTTGAATTTGTTTATGAACGATGATAATTGCAAGGCGATTTCAGAATCGTTTGTTGCATTGTTAGGAGGAGTAGTTTTGTTTTTTATATTATAATGATGATTGGGTGGATGTGGGGAAAGATTTGGAAAAGATGTAGGGTCGTCTACATAAGGAGGACCACGTTGAGTTTTTGCAGAGGAGTTTCCCCTTATTTACAATTTGACTATAATTTACATTTGGTTTTGAAATTTTTGTTTTTGGAATTGTTTTGCGGTAGTGGTGGCGTTGGAGTTCTTTGTGGACTTGGCATCCACGGTAGTTTGTTGTGTGATTCCCTTGACAGAGAGCGCTTACAGGTGGTTGGTCCGAGGTCTTGGTGTAGAAGGAGGTTGGATGATTGACGGTACACTTCACAAATCTAGGGGGGTGAGCGCAATAGGATCTGGAATAGCCGTAATCCTTACAGTTGGTGCACTGTATCGTGGTACGTTTTTTATAAAGCTCCTCGATCTTTATTTTGGTATTTAATAAAGAGTTGATATAGAAAATGTATTTGTTGATTTTTGCTGGCTCCAAGTCAACAAAAAATATTGGTAATTTATTTTTGTTGGTTTTGTTTAGAACATTGGAAACGTTTCGGACAGTGAAACTGCCAGCTTCTTCGATTGCTATACCAATCTCTGATATAGGTGTTGATGGATGAATATTACAGACGACTATTTGGAATGGTTTGTCCTCATGGGCTTAGAAGGTATAAAATTCTGCATTTTGACTTTTTAGATACTTGATTAGCGATGTATAAGAGTCAGAATCGGTGGTTTGGATTTTTAAATCACGAGCTGTTGATTTGACAGCAAATTCATTTGCGCCAAGTATTTCTATTAACTTATCACGAAGTGCTAAATAGTTTAATATTCTTCGGACAAAAACTGGTGGTGGAGGTTTGGGTTTGGGTACATCAATGTCCATGATCGAATCAGTAGCGGTGTGGTTTGTGTCGGTAATAGTTTCAGTAACGTCGATATCGATTAGACTGAATTTGTTTGGAGATGCAAAAATGGGTTTGGTTTTCTTATTTGTTTCGGCTGTTTGATCGGAAGATGTAGAGGAGAGGTTTCGTTTTGATTTGGATTGAACCAATTGGAAGCAATAATCATTTTCCGTTGAATTCGAGAAAACGTCATTTGACGCGCTCTGTATACGGTTTCTCTGTGAATCTATTTTGAATAGTTTTCTTGGTAAAATTTTTAGGTGGATTTATATTTGGCTTATCCATATCGCGCTATCGGAGCGCGGGATAAGATAAGGCAGCCGCCGGCTGCTTACCGGTGACTGCGTTTGTGTGAGTTTGATTAATTATCCAATTATAATTACCAGTATTTTCCAGCAACGTGGGTTCGATTTTGACGAGAATGATTTGGAGATTTGGCTGTGAGTGGTTGATCTTTTTCCGCATTCGACGATACCAAAAACGCTAAATTCGGAAATGGTGAACATATAGGGAAAAAAAAAGTAGAGTTCGAAGACGGAACACAACATGTGTATCGAACGACGTACCATATGTGACTGAAATTAAATTAAATTAAAAGAAAAGGTCGGAATGTGGGTATTTAAAATACAAATGCGTAATTATTCGTAGTTTTCTTTCATTTACCTATTCAGTAATCACCTAAATATATAGAAAGTACGTTTAATTATCAATTTTCGATAATATCAATAAATACCGCAGACCAATACTTAAATACTTAAAATTTGAAAAATTCTCACACTACTTAAAGTTCAATCACCTTTAGCTAATCGTTTAAATTGTTTCATTGATGGCTACATAATTCACGTAGTAAAGTGTAAATCCAAGTTAAAACGATAACTTTAGAAGAATTCAAACCATTTATGGTTTTACAGCAATTCGATTTGGTGAGTTAGAAGCTGTAAATAATCATTCTCATTGATTTTACCAAGCTCAAAATGTTTTAAAGGTTTCGTTCAATGTATTATGTATTTTTTACAATACAAAAATTAAAAATTAATTTTTCATTTTATATCAATAAATGTATGTAAATATTTCAATTTTTTTATCTGTTTCTAATCATTTTTCTAAAATTCAGTTACCAATCTAATTACTTATTTCTATCTATAATCTATATATTATATTCTAAATGAATTGTAAAAATATTTTTGTGATTTTCACATGTTAAAATCCCCTAACCATTGTTATAATAAGTTGCATACCTACCTAGATAAAACCGAAATATTAAATTACTAAACTTAATAAAGAAAATAAAAAAAATTTGCTACCCTAATACTACCCTTATTTATTATAGCAGTCTGGAGTACGGGATTTGTTTATAATGCCATATATATAGAGTTTAGATCAGTTTATTGTATTACCTATATACTGTGAATATTGTGATCGTATTTGTTGATAAAAAATTTGGAATTTGGAGCATTTAACTTAATTTGAACATAATATATTTATAAGTTTCAACGTTTTTTTAATATACAAAAATAATCACCCTTATGAAAAAGATATGCCTGATAATATATAACAATTGTAATTTTTGTCCAACACAACCAAATATTACTATTGACATCTCCACATTCGTTTACTAGATTTCATCAGATCTTATTTAATAATTTAATGAAAATATACATAAACGTTTTATTTAAAAAAAAACCAACATATACGATCTTACATTTCTACTTATTTACTGGCCAATGTTAAACATACAATAAAAAAAAAACAAGGCATTTTTCCGTAGGTGAATATTTTATTAAATTTTAGACGAGGTTAAGATCTTCTTATTCAAAACATTTGTATATGATCATAGACACGATTCGATGATTAACACCCCCCGTATTAAAATTAACACCTTCATAATTTACGTCATTTGTAGACGACTGAATGAAAAAATATGTGTCTTCAGCACTCCACGTTTTTTCATTAAAATTGCGCCACCGGGTATGATAATAATACTACTTAATAACTAATAAGATGTATGTGTTTTAGACTGATTTAACTAAATTCGCCATCTATGTATGGACTGACGACTGAACGCCCACCAGTTAAATGTATTTGAGAATTTCGTGTTATCAGAATTAGTTTTTAGCAAATAAAAAAAATTTCCGCTGTGAACAATAACATAATTGAACGCGGTGAAGGGTTGTAAGAAATATATGTATAAGGAAAAATAAAAAACAAACAAACCATGATCGTGGTTTTATTCGTAATGTACCTACGTTGTATATATATATATATATATATATATATATATATATACATATATAATATTATATAGCTGCTGTAAACTTGAGTCGTATCATATCTTTTAGACGTTTCACGTCATTAGGTTTATATATATATAGAAAAGAAGAAATCAATTTTTTTTTTTTGTGTGGAGTCTCGGTAAACTTTATATGCCGTTCACCCGATAACAGATTAGATTTTATTGAATTCTCCAGTGCAGCACAATAGTAACATATATATTGTATATGTCGTGATGAAGCGGTTGGTAATTCATTGCAGGTCGAATTAGCGGCGGATACCGCTTAATACGTCCGTATAATTGTTATTGATTTCCACGTCGTCTGCACCGGAGCCTGACTATAATTGAATGCAAAAAGCGTATAAAAACAACCCATTCGGAAAAATCGCTCTCGCCATTATCGATATCAAATAATTCGTCCATGTGACTTTTTAATGTGCGTATATTATATTACTACCTATGTATAATGCAACTTACCTATACAACTTTCGATTACAGCGATATTTAAACCTCGCGATTTTGAGTAGGTATGTACAGTTTCAGTGGCATAGATATGGGAGAGGTGACGGGATTTAGCGAGTTTAAACCATCCAAAATCAAAATAAAAAAAATCACGATTGAAAATGTGGGTGCCAGTGGGTACCGCTCTGGAGTACAGCAGGTACTAGTAGGTCACTGAAATGGATATGTTAAATTTGAATTCAGTGTTATAAAATCATTTTATATACGAAAAACGATTTTGAGTAAAAACGGCCAATAAGCCTATATTACTAAATATATTTCATGATATAATTGTTATTAAATGTATTTATTTAAAAATAAAAATTGCATTTGTAAATATCACTGTGTGTATATAAAATATAATAATATAATTTAAAAGTTTTAAGTACTTACGAATAATATTTTTAAATTACTACAAAATAACTAAAATCATTATTCTATGTTCAAATATCTAATTTTGTCCAAATTTGAACTTAAAATATCAATAAAAAAAATTGTGTTTATATATTTTTTAGATTTTTAGTTTATAGTATTAATACTTATGAAAAACCTTGTTTTGCATTTTCAATTCTTAGCTAGTTGTGCTATAGTTAAGTTGTCACTATATCTTTTATATTTTTAACCTGTTATTAAAATAACTTATGAGAAACCTTGTATTAATATTCAAGTTTTTGACGAAGTAAATTTTTTTTTATCTATATTTATAGAAAAAAAACTAAAAAAAATTTCAAATTTTTACATGTCTTTAAATAACCTAAAACATTTGAAATATTTTTTTAATTATAGTATGTATAACATTGTTAGTACTCTAGTACTATATAGTGGTGTAATAATACTTTAAATTTTGTTTTTGAGTTACTACAAAAATACAAAATCGATTTTATCAAAAACTGTTTTTTTTTATAAGAATTTAAAAGAAAAAATATACACAGAATTGTAAAATCAATATCTACTTTTATCACTCCGCTCATAATCTAAAATATAAATATAGGTACGGAAAGTATTATAAGTTTAGCCAGCATAAATATATCAAATTATTGAAAATACAGAAATTATTTGTTGTGCAACTCTGTAGTTATATTTTAGATTCTGAATGGAGATAAGAATATATTGATTTTACAGTGTTGTGTGTGTTTATTTTTATTATTTTAGATTTTGAGCGGAGAATTTTTTTTTTGTGACTGTCATTATGTTTTATGGTTGTAAAAGTGTTCCGATTTTCTTCATTAGCATATTTTCCGATAGGAAAGTGAATGTAGTTGGTACTTTGGGTGGGGGGGGTCAAAAGTACAAAATTCCTAATAGTTATTAAACGCGCTAGAAAAAACAAAAAAAATCAATGAAAAACTAGAATTATTTCATAAATTTATATTTATTTTTGATGTAACAAAAGAAATAATGATTATAAATACATAAAATTTTCACAGACTGATATTTTAATTTTCGCCGACCGTTTATATAAACATTTTATATACACCATAAAAAATTTCAAAATATTTTAATTTTTTTTAAGCAATTTATAAGTATAATATTTTTTCGGGTTTTTTTTATTTTTTTTTTTATAATTGCCAATAAAAATGTTTTCAGTCGATCATAAAACATGGAAAGATAATACAGTGTTCTTCATAAATTGTTGTAAGTGAAAATTAAAAAAAAAGTTAAGCGTAAATCTCTAATAGTTTTTTTATAAGCATCTAAAGTTGAAATTTCGAAAAAATACGTAAAAATTACAAATTTTGCAGTTTTTTTTTTATTAGGAAATTCATAAAATTTTTTATATTCAAATCTAAGATTTAAAAATTCAACATAAGAATCTCTATAAGTTTTTCTATCTTTCTAAAAAAAAATTTACCGGAAAATCAAACTAATTTTTTATGAGCGTTTCAAATTAGACGTTGGATATTCACCCGTTTTCTCAGAGAACGATTTTCTTATTTTGATCCAATTCAAAAAAAAATAATTGAAGACGTTTGAAATTTTCACAAAATTTTTAATTATCATTTTCTATACAAAAAAAAAAAAAAAATAATAATAATAATAAAAAAAAATTTGACAATTTTTGAGCTAATTGTAGGTCTGAGAAATTTTTGGTTTTTTCAATTTTTTTTCTTTAAATATCGATAAAAAAATTTTATTAAATAAAATTTCTTGAAAATTTAATACAAGATTCCTCATAAATTGTTAAAGTAGCAGATCAAAAATAATAAAAATATATGCATAATTTTTTTTATAAGCATTTAAAATTCAAATTTTGAATAAATTCATTAAAATCTCGAATGTTTGCAAATTATTTAGTAGTTGAAAATTTATAAAATGTTCAGTTTTTATAACTAAAGATTGAAAATTTAAAATAAAGTTTTTCGTAAGTAGTTTATAGTGTAACCACAAAATTAAAAATATATTAATATAAAAATAATTTTTTATAGGCATTTTAAGTCTAATTTAGACCTAATTAAATATTTAAATGAAGAACAAGAATATTATTTATTTCATTCTAATTAAAAAATATTTTTCGTGGATGCATGAAACTCTTAAAGTATATTATTATATTTTATACACTCAATTAAATTTTCAAATGCAATGTTTTCTACAAAATTAATCCAACCTACTGTATTATTAATAGTAATATGAATTATTTTAATAGTAATATCGAATATAGAATACACTTTGTTATGTAGGCTGACAGGTCGTTTTTTGTGTACAATGATTAATATCATTGAATTAAAATTTAATACATTCATGAAAGTAATCTACTGACACATACTGTACAGCAGAGCGGTACCTACTTGCAGACCTTTTTTTACTTGTTATCACATTAGTTCACGAATCGCAGAAAAATATTCGTTAAACTCTAATACTGTTAGTCCATTATATTTTGTGCAATAATTTATATTAATAGATAACCTAATTATTAACTTTTCTTTTAGAAAAGATAAAGTAGAATAAATGATTTCCAATGATCTTACAATTTTTAATTACTTTACAAGAGCTAATTAGACACTTACTAAACTTATTTTATAATTTCTATCACTTTTAATGGTATTGACAAAAAATGTAAACAAGCATTATAATGATGGATCGAATATATTCGAATAGCATCATAAAATCTATATGATTTTCATCAATTTTTTCAATTAGTATTTAGTAAATTCGTATTAATATGTACGTTTAATAGGTACTATAATTTATTTTAATAGTTAAAACTTGAAACTTTTCGTAGGTATGCAATTCAAACCATCATTTACTACAACTAATGAAAATGCTGTAACAACGGGTTTTCTAAATTTGATAGGTAGTAATATAAATAAATAGTTGCATACATTCTTTGACAAACACATACACATTATTCAACCTCCCATTTATCATTTGGAAACTAAATTAAACTAATCCATAAAATTAAACTCGAAGTTGGTGCAAACAGAGAAAAGTAAATTGTTAGGGTTTAATGATGTGCATCCACCTTCAACCATCAATTTATACCTACGTATTTAAGCTATCAAAATAAATACAGGACAGACTGAAAATCGCAAATAATTTGACAATGCCCAAAAGTATATTATAACTTTTATTTTGACAAATACTGGATATAAAATATTATATATGTATATATAAATATATACAGGAAAATCCTGTACCGCCCTAATATCTGGGTAATATCTGCCAAAAAACACTATTTATTTAAATAGGCTTTTTTGAGACCTTTTTATAAAAAAATTCCGATTTGATGATAATTTCAAATATCAACAAAATAATTTTTCTCTGAATAATTATTTTAAAACGTTCAAAACTAGCTATTTATTTTATTAACAGTTTTTTTAAAGTGTAAAAACTTTGAAATTGAGTATAAATGTACAAAGTTCTATAACTAGTTAGGTTATTGATTTTTTTGAAATTAACAATTAGTTTACCTCAGAGATATTCAAACTGTGCGTGGCGGCTCCCAGGGGCGTCGCGAGAGTTGGCGAAAGGAGCTGTGTAAAAAGAACCGGAAATCAAAATTAATAATATAAATAGTAATAATCATTATAGTGATTATGGAATTCTACATTTTTTTCATGTACATTCTACATTTCTTTTGTATATGTCTTATGATAGATAAATAAATAAATTTACATACATTTAACCATTATTTTTTTTGCCATTTATAATTTAGGTGTCTTCAAAATATTGTGACGATACCAAGGAAGTCGTGGCATGAAAAAGTTTAAACACCTCTGGGTTATCTAATAAAATATAAAAACAGATAGTATTTGATTACTTCAAACATTTCAAACTCTATACTATAATGTTGAATTTTTTATAAAAATCGCTAAAAATATCTACATCTTAGTAGATTATTAATATCTAATAATATACGTAGTAGGCATCTATACATAAAATATAAATAAGTAATAACTTATTGGTATAAACGTTAAATTGAAGTATTACTGTGTGAACCCTATAGGAATAGGAAGGATCCACGGGACATAATTTAGAAGTTCTTTTGCTGATATGAATATTGTATAAACTAACTTCCTGTATCCGAACATTTAGGCGTCCCAGGCGAATATCAGTGATATACCTACAAAATTAACAAAATTTTGAATGGTCTCACTTATAAATATGTGATTACAATAATACAATATTAAATTTTGGCGATTATACATTTTACAAAAATGGCTCTAAAAAAATCCACTTTCGAAAATATTGATTTTCCGTGGAATTACTATAGAGGGTGTTACGGGACTTTACGGACTTATGAACCTTTATAATCGGTTGTTATAATTATGTTATATTGTATTAAAAAGCCGTTAAGTAAGTAACCGCCTGTTGTAGGTATGAGTGTACCTCGTCATTGAGTAGGCCATGGATGCCAAACTATGACTCGCCGGTAAAATTCGGCCCACGATAATTTATTTACCAGCCCACTAAAGTATTAAATATAAAATTTAAAAATGTGGACAAGTGGGTACTGCTCTGCTCTACAGAAGGTTTTGAGCGGGTCACTGTAATAAAAGTATTACATTTTGAATTCCATGATTAATCATTGCATGCGAAAACTATTCCGAGCGAAGACTGTCTGTCAGCCTATATTACTAGGTGTCTAGGTATAGGTTTATTCTATGATATTATTGCTATAAAGTAATTTGTTTTACTATTATAGTAGTGCAGTAGGTTGAATTCATTTTTGCCGAAAATAATACATATAGGATTTGAAAATGGTTTTGTGTTTATACATTATAATAATATACTTTAAAAGTTTCAAGTACCTACGAATAATGTTTATAAATTACTGGGGAGAACAAGTGGGTACTGCTCTGTTGTAAATATTATGTCATGTAGATGATTGTAATTAATGTATAAAATTCGAATACATAATGATACAAAATAACTGCACACGAAAAACGATTCTGATTTCTGAGTAAAGTCTTAATCAGTCTATATTACTAAAGCATATTTTATGATATTATTATTATAACAATTTATTTCACTAAAAGTAGGTAAAACCGAAGGCTCAATTAATTTCTGCCGAAAACACTTCATTTAAAAGTTTCAAGTACCCATAAATAATATTTTTAAATTGGAAAAAAATAACATTACTTATTGTTGTATTATTATTGTATTACTTTTAATATGATTTTATTAATCATTATTCCTCCGTTTAAATATCTAATTTTGTTTAAATTTGAATTTAAAATATCTATTAAAAAAACTCTGTGAATAAAATTTTTAGATTTTTTGGGTATAGACGTACAGTATGAAATACTTATAACAAATCTTGTACAATCAGACTTAGTTAACTCAAAGTTGAAGGGACCGGCCAAAAATTTTGAATTATCTAAGGATTCAGGTTAAAAAAATTCGGCTGTTATTAAATTTACAAGTTTTTTGATAGAGCAAAACATTTTTATCGACAATAAAAATAAAAGAAAATCAAAAATTTCTCATGTTTATAAATAGCTTAAAAAGAATCAAAAATGTTATTATGTATAGAAAATTATCATATAAATATTTGGTGAAAATTTAAAGTATCAACGGATATTACTTTTTGAATTACATCAAATAAACTAAATCGATTTTGTCAAAGATTAGTTTTTCATAAGAAACCCCGTATTTTCTTATTTTATTTTAGTATTTCCCGACGCTTTTGAAAACGACTAAGAATATTTTACATTTGACCGCCTAAAGTACCACCTAGATTCGCTTTTATATCAGAAAAGATGCTGATGTAAAAAATTGAAACCTTTTAACTGCCTCAAAAGGCGATGACAGGCGGAAAAAAGATAAAACATAGGTACATTATTGTAAAATCAATACATCCATCGTTCGGCTCAAAATCTAAAATTGAAAAAAAAATAATTAACATTTATCTTAAAATGTAATGTAGATATGGAAAATGAAATATAATTGAATATATTTTCTTCTTTTCCTATTACTTATCGTGAATTACACACACTGATAATCACGCGTGAAAATGTGTCACAACGTTATCGTCATTACGTCGTTTAATAATAGAAATAACACTATCGTATTTATCGTTTAGCCCAAACATTTAGTAAGCATTTTTTTTATTTACTGAGTAAGGTTGTAATGGATGTGTTAAATTTTAATTTAATAAAAATCATTGTATACGACAAAAAACCATTCTGAAATAAGACGGTCAAACTTTTTGATAATCAATATGTTACCAAATAATTATTTTAATAATAACCTTAAAATTTTAACAATTATTTGTATTTTTTTAATTTTTTCAGATCATTTTAAAAAAGTATTGAGAATATTCAATTTGATCTCCCAAAAGTACCAACTAGATCAAATTCGATACCGGAAACATTTCTTGATATTGATGATCGGAACTAGAAAAAGTGTCGTGAAATACAAAAATAAAAAACACACATCATTGTGAAATCAATACTTACATTTTAAGTGGAGCAAAAAATGTAAAATTCAACAACCTTTTTTAATAATAATTCATAAAATAACTGATGAAAATGTAACTGGCGTTATAAATGTATTAAAATGACCTAATTAAATTGTCTGAACCTTGACAAAATTGATTATTTTTGAAGTTTTATGTGGTTTAATTACTTTCATATATATTTATAATAATTAATCATGAATTTAAAAATTATAATACTTAAATTATTTATAATTTAAAATTTATAATATAAGTAAAAAGTAATTTTAATTGTGATTGATATGCAATAGCTATTTTTATAATATATATGATAATATTGCTTTCAATGATGTAGAATACAAAATTGAACAAAAATTTCGAATATGAATATAAAGATTCAAATGATTAGAGGAGTATGAAAAAAATAATTTGTAAAAATAAAAATTGAAATAAAAGTGATTAAAAAAATAAAGTTTCAAATTTTTGTTCTTTCTATATCATGTCGATGTCGAATATGAAAATAAAGTTTCGATAGAAACAAGATTTAAACTAACGTATTTTAAAATATTACCCTTTCAAAATATATTCTTTATTCTATAGTGATTAATCATTCAAACTTTTGCTGATCTCTTCCTTTGCGGAATCGTAAATAGAATTCAATAGTTGTCATTTGTCGTCAATGTCACACAGGTAATCATTTAGAGCGGAATCGTGTGTAGTAAAATGTGTAATCCATAAGTTGTGAAATTTTATATTTTATCTTAATATAAGTTATATTATGTTAGCCTGACTGATCAAAATTGTGTAATGTGCTGTAGGTTAAATAGGTTCTATATAGGTTTTATATAAATAAAGATTATTTAGCGAGTAAAATAGTTCTTTTTATAGAACTTTTTTTACTCCAAACTGTTTTTTGTTGTTTTTTATTTTTAGAGAATTAACTCAAATAGTGGGATGCTATATTCGTATGTTATATTGTTATAGAAAACATGTTGATATTTTTATATCAATCATAAACAATTATACTTAAATAATAAAAAGATATTCGACAACAAACCTTAAAAATGCTTTCCTGGAAAATAAGATATTTTGACATAGAACCTTTTTACTCTCATCCCAGGTTAGGTTATATGCGTGTTTAAGATTTAATTTCCGTTCGAGTCACGCATCAACGAGGGTACAGGTGTGCAATTAAAGCTCTAAAATATTTAGGAGGATTATCCTTCTTACAATATTATATTACCTATAAATCGAATTAAAGAGGTAATACTCTGCTTTACCTAATAGGAAATTAAACACTATAATTATAATTTGGACGATGTTTAATAGCTAGAATTATTCGCATACAAAAAAATAATAATATTGGATTTGACATTTGTAAATATAATAAGTACTATATATTGCCATATAATTTGTAATATTTTATGTACCAAAAATTAACTTTAACTTATTATTTTTATTTAATTACTTCTAGTTTAATTGAAATTGAAATTTCGTTGTTTTTAAATATAATAATATTATTGCAGATTATGTTACTGCATATATGAACATATTAATACATTACCTAAATACATTTCAAACACACTTTCTTATACGAAAATATACAATTAGTTGCTTATTATTTTATTCATCGACATTATTAAAAACGAATTTTATTATTTTAAATTAAATATTATAGATATAAATAAGAAAGGTGTATTAGTTATTCGGGAGGTTTGGCTATATCTGCTTCTCTGTATTGTAAGTGTATTTGTGTTTTGTGTATTTATTCATTAGTCCCCCTCGATGTAACCAAGGTGTAATTTATATGTATAATTTTAAGTTAAAGAAGTCCGATTATCCAGGGGAGCTAGTTTCAAAAAATTGAAACTTTCTGTTATACGATAGATATTCATCACAATCACGTTTTTAGTTTTTTATTTTGGTCTTAGGTTCGCCGTCTTTAAGTATTATATCTAAAAAATGTTGTCTAGAGTTATCGTTTGTAATAGTAGGTAACTAATAAGTTAGTATATAACTTCATCACTGCACTCCTAATCATTAGTGTAACTTAGTTGAAAATCTATAGCGTCGTAACACCTGCAGTCTTTTTAAAATACTGCAAGCATAAGCCACACAAGCATCACATGGTTTTATAGCTCGGAAAGACCATAAATCTTCCCTGCTATATTGTACAAGCCACAAGGTAAAGGTATGTATTATTTGTTTTCTTCCTTTATAATGAAAAATAATAACTATTTTATTTGGTCTGAAAAGCGGAATGTCTGTAGAAACAAACAAAATAATATATTATATCGAGTAACATTTATGTGGGTACGCATGTGATTATGAAAAATTGTTTTGCACTTTATAATATCAAAAACATAATAACATAATATATAATATATTATAGTTGCATTGCAACCGCAAAAATTGTATCACGTATAGTTTATTAAATTATATACGACCATAATATTACTACACGAGTCGAATGTCAGGAGGTGGCGGCGTTACCCACCCCGTCGCACATCGGTGGAGGAGTGTGTTTGTGCTTCCCGGAATATAAACCAAGCCGTAAAAAGTCGAAACTCACGAGTGCGGCGGCGGCACGTCTGGCTCGTACGTATATATATATAATAATAATAACCACCTTGTACTTACGTCCGTTCGTCCGTGTATGCACGCGGAGAGAGTCTGAGCCCAAAAGACCGGGCCGGCAGCTGTCAATGCACGATGACAGTCTGTCGTTTTACTGGTTTTCTTTTTTTCCCGTCGTACCCACCTACCTACCGTGTTTTTTTTTTTTTTATTTTCGCGATATTATACCATTTCCGATCGATCACGGTCGCCGCCGCAACCAGCAGCCAGCAGCGGCTTATTAATAACGTGTCCCGCGCACGTGTACGGAACAGTCGAGATCAAAGTGTTGTTTACGCAGCAGTAAATTAAATAGGATTCCCGCGCACGTACTCGTCGTAAAAAAACACCGCCGCTGCCGGAGTAGCTCTCGTCTAAAAATAATCACCGACCCACGATATAACGCAATAACAATAAACACGTCTTGTCTTTGTACACGATATTATTCAATAGCGGTTTATAGTGTGTATATAGTAATATAAATATAAATCTACAATTCTGTGTACACACGATATAATATACTTCCTAATAATGTATACCACCTACGTATCATGTCATTTATATTATATTATAATGTATCGCGTACACAATCGTGGTTGGAAATATCGTTAAAAATCATTTCCCGCACACAGGACGAAATATAATACCATATTATTATTATTATTATCATACAATGCACGCGCGTAGGTATCGAGTATTAGTTTTAAATCTCGTCGTCACGATAATATTGTGTACCAATATTATTATTATTTATTAATTGTTCGGCATTCGACGTTCGTTGACGTCGTACAGCTGCAACGGACGTGTATTGTACTCGGGTACCTACCATATTATTACCTTATTATACTAAGAGTGTGTCCGTGGACATAAGTGGAGCGGAACGATGAGTAGCAAATTCAATCAAATTGTCTTATATTTAGCGAAATATATATTTTTAATTATCACAGTACAGTATAATTACTACCTATAGTATAATCTATGATTTATTCATCACAACATTTTTATAGACGAGAAAAAAATATTTTGGTTTCTAGATTGAGATAAAACATAAAAGATAAAAAGGTAATTCCATGTATTGCTATATCAATTTTCTTGATATAAATTCCACAACCGTTACAACCATCCCGGCGTCCCGGCATTACTATTGTTAATTTTCAATAATCAGTCATAGTTGAAAGATGACTTTAACAATATTCTATTTAATGTTTTTACACACGAAAGTGTGACACATGTTAAGCCAATTTGAAACTTGTCATCACTAATATCAACAATAGCTTTTACCAATATTTAACTAACCAACGACATAACTACCGCGCGCCACGATCGATGCAGTCCGCTGTCGAAAATCACCACACACACACACATACTTATAAAACGTGTAAACGAATAATTAATCATAATTAATTGATGACAGCATTTATAAATTCCAAACTCAATCTATGTACCTTTCAGATTATCATGAATATATATTTTAAGTTTCATAACAATTGATCCGGTAGTTTAGGAGGAGATAGCAATAATAAATTTCACGAACTGGAGGATAGAAGCAGACACGGCACTAAGGAGGGGCAAGGTGGGGCTCTAGCCCTCCCAGAAAACAGTTCAGCTCCCTTGCCAGCCCCCCTTCCCCCACTTTAAAATATGTAAGATATAATAAAGTAATAAAATATTATTTTTAAAAAAGCTACATCAAAGAATTTATGAAATATAATTTTTAAAAATTTTTAATTTATGAAATACTTTTGTATTTTCGAAGATTTGTGTTTTAAGTTTTTTCCGTTATAAAAACTGATATAATAAATAATAATATTAATATTTTATACGGGCGTGCGACGCGGCGTCAATGCGTCAACGTGCAACGCCTGACTTACAGTCTATTTTTTAAATAGATAGAAAATAAATAATAATATTAAAATTAGATTATTACATAAAGATAATCCTATGATTGTATATTTGTTATTATGCAACCGATTATAATTGTGTTTTATTTTCAAAGCATTTGAGACATTTTATTAGATTATTACATGACATAATTTTTGAATTATTTATTATGTTTATATTCGATACGTATACGCGTACATTCACATTGTTTACTGAATAAGATATCAGTGTGTTTGAGTGTCGTGTGCGTCAACGTTAATTCGTCGTGTACTTTATGAAAAAGCTGGTTTTTGTTTGATTTATATTACTAATATATAATTTTAATATGAATAAAGACAGTAGTAAAATGAAAAAAATTGATTCGTTTTTTGGATCAAGTTCATATGCAATAAAGGCAAAGATAGAAACCACAACAAATAAAAAACTTAAAAAAAAAAAGTAAAGTAAAGTCGATAATGCAACAGAAAATGTAGAATGCGAAATACAAAGCAATCTTGACAGTAGTGTTGGTACTGTTAATTATTCATCAAATTCAGATGATTATCAACAGTTAAATAATCTACAAGAAATAAAAAACCTTGATTCTCAATCAATTATATCAAAAACAGGTAACTAAGATTCAAATAGAAAACGTATCTAAAATAGGACCTAGTGATATAATATATATATAGTTAGTGATCAACCAACACAACCAATTTTAAAAAATTACCCACAATCCAAGTTTGGAAAACAATGGAGATAATTTCGTCCTGAATGGTTTAAATCATATCCTTGGCTTGAATACAGTGTATTAGATAATGCTTGTTATTGTTTTCTTGTAGATTTTTATTTCCGAGTTTGATAATTAATCGTTATATCCCATGAAGTGGGAAGGGTATAAAAACTCTAAAAAAACAAAATCAATATTATGAACAATAAATGAGAAAAATATATTTTTAGTTAAAGAAAATCAATATTACATATCAGTTATAGCTGAAATATTATTGTTCACAGCCTGTCAAAATATTGTACAACGTGGTGATGATGAAAGGTCGGAAAGCTTTAACAGGGGAAATTTTTTAGAACTTCTAGAACTTTGTTCTAGGAGAGACACAAGATTTAAAGTTAAAATTGATGTTTTATCAAAAAATGCAAAATATACTCATCATATTATTCAAAATGATTTATTTTATGTAATGAGTAAATTAATTTTAGAAACTATTAGAAGTTAAAGAAGCTAAATATTTTGCTATTCTTGCAGATGAGACAAAAGACATTAGCAAAACTGAAAAGTTATCTATTATGGTTCATTATTATCGCAATAATACTATGAATAAAAGATTTTTAGAGCATGTACCTTGTAATGAATTGAATGCAAAGGCTATTTTTAACTACATAAATAAAACACTAACAGACTGTGGAATAGATACAAAAAACTGTATAGCTCAAACGTATGACGGTGCATCTGTGATGTGTGTAAAACAAAACGGGGTTAAATCAATTTTTCAACGGCACATTCCTCAAGCACTCTATACACACTGCTTTAACCATAGATTAAATTTAGTGATAGTTGATGTATATAAAAATATACCTGAAATAGAAACATTTATTACTCTCCTTCAACAATTGAACAACTTTGTTAGTAGGTCAACTGTTCATATTAAATTCATAGAACTTCAAAATAAATATTTACCAAAAAAAAAAGAAAATATGGAACTGAAAAGGCTTTGTAAAATTAGATGGATATGTCAAATTTCTGCTTGCATCGCTGTGAAAAAAACATTTCCTATGATATTACTTTTATTACATCAAATAAGCCTAAAAACCAAAAGTGAAAAACAAATGGAGGCTAAATCACTATTATTTCACATTAATTTTGAATTTATATTTTGTCTCTATTTATTTTGTGATACATTTAGTGAGATAAAAATTGTGTCAGATTATTTACAAAAACAGATTCAGATTTGGCTTCTAGCTGTCTACTAGTAGAATCATTAATTAATTATCTAATGGACTTAAGAAATACACCAAACAAATTTGAAGATTTTTTGAAAGAAGTTGAATTATGTGCATAAAAAAATAAATTCAACTCCCTAATGAAACAGTTAAAGAAACAAGGTTCCGCAAACTTACTAAATAATTTTCTTCATATTTAACTCAAGTAGCAACTTCTGAAAATAGAAAAATTAGTAATTATAACGATATAATGACGATAATATTTTTTCCAGTCCTTGATCGAATGGTCGGTGAACTCAATAAAAGATTTTCAGACAATAATGCAATTTTAACAGTTATTAGTTCCCTTAACCCAAAAAGTGACTCAATTTAAAATTTATCAAATATTAAACTTTTAACAGAACACTATAAGTTATATATAAAAAGCTTAGAATCAGAGTTAAAACTAGTTACAAAAGTTATCAAACGACATGAAGTTGAAAACAATATTCAGATAAAAAATATACTTGATTTAATGCAATTACTTGAAAAATATAAATTAGATTTTTCTGAAATATATATACTCTGTACTATTTCTATAATCATTCTACCATATAGTGCTGGAGTTGAAAGAACTTTCTCCAGTTTGAGATAAATTAAAAATTATAAGAGAAACAAAATGATTAACAAGAGGCTTACAAATATAGCAATTTTATCTATAGAAAAAAATTGCCAAGAATTTAGATTTAGAAGTTGTTGTTGATAAATTTACAGCGATTCACAAAAACAGAATATTATTAACTTAAATTAATGTTTGTTGTATACAGATAAAAATATTTTTAGCTTACTTTTAATTTTTAATATGTTTAAGTTTATTTAACACAATAATATTGTGTAAGGAGTTGGTATTCATACCTACTTATATTAGTTTAGTAATTAGTTCACATATTACTAATTATATATTTTGTTTAAATGAATACATGATAATTAATGAAAAAGGATTTCTTAAAGTATCTATGTTTTAATATATATCTATGAACTATTATAATCTCCAAAATTCAACAAAAAATACAAAATAGACATTTCAATACATACACTATTATGCAAATACCATTTTAAAAATGTATTAAATTAAAAATTTGAAATTTACTGGTTAAATATTAGGTAGGTAATCACGAGTTTTTATTTAAAACAAATATTATTCCTACTGATATCAGTGCAATTTTATACATTTTTGTTTACTTTTTTAATATTATAAGATTTTCAACCATTTACTGTATGGTGCATAAACAGATATCGTGTAAAATATCAATATTTAATTTATTTAATATATTTGTCACTACTAAAAAAAAATTGAGGAATAAATTGAATTTATGATTTGTCTAATAAGGAAAAAATTTACTACAATTTCAATAAAATGTGTTTTGAAATATGTAAAAGTAAAATAAGAAAAAATCTTTTATTTATTTATTATTACCTTTATTGAGTCTAATTACTGGATAAAAGTAAACAAACGTATTCCAAATCATTGCATTAAAGATAATTCAAACAAATTTATCTGTTTTTTACTAAACACAATTATTTTAATTTATATTTGTGAAATTTAGGTAAGTAAAAGAAATATAATTATTCATTTACAAAGGTATGTAATATTAAAGTCATAAAGAAATTATCATTTTTGTACATCATTATGAATATAGTTGTTGAAGGTCTGTGATTAAACATTTTTTTACATAAGGTACATAAAAAATATTTGACATTCTTAAAACACTTTTAACTGTTCAAAAGTTTGTACATATTACCTGTTTAGACTTTTAGAGCATACAATATAAAAACGTGTATACTATATAGCTAATATCTATATTATGTTATATGATACGAAAATATTTATATTTTATTTATATAACCTCAGTATTTGTTGAAAAAACCTTACACCGTGTAAAAAAATTATTTGTCCCACTCTGCCACCCCCCCCCCCCTGGAAAAAATTCTAGTCCCGTGCCTGGATAGAAGGGTTACATTTCGCTTCGCCCAATTATTATTATTATGACATGAATTCGTGATTGATAAAATATACATAAAAGGTAGTACCTACTATAATACAACATATTATTTGACTGCTTTATTCGTCCTGCCTGTTTAGTGAGTGCGTACGACATGGTACGCGGAGTGTGACGATGGCATAAAATGTGGGGAGATGGTAAACTGCGGCAAAATTTACCTTTTTCTAAAAGTCGATATGTAAACTGCGGTAAAAAAAAATTAAGATTATACAATCTGCGACAAAACCGATAAGATACGTTATACAAACTGCGGCAATTTATTTTATATACTTTCTATATATATTATATATAGAATATAGATATACCTATGTACGTATATCGTTAAATTAATTATGTAATGTTTCGTCTTGAGTACAAATTGGTAAGGTAAATCCAAATGTATTTTTAAGTTTTAATGAAACATATCGGTATTATCGATTCCTTTATTTTTGATAATATAATACGATATATACCGATGTATAAAAGTAGTTAAAAGTTTAATATTTATTCAACGCCATGGAATTTTCAACAATATTTAGCCAGAATGGCAAAGTATTAACAGTGTTAAACGATTTTAAATTCAAATTTAAATACGAATCAAAAATAAATGATAATAAAACATGGGAATGCACTAAAAAAACATGTAAGGCTAAATTAGTCTTCAATAAGGAAAACGCTCTATTGCAAGAAAAATCAGTTTTGGATCATAGTCATGAATCAGATTCTACAATTGAACGTCAAATAGTAAGTAATAGTATCAAACAAAAAATATCTGAAAGCAATATAAATGAAATGCCATCTAAAATAATAAGAAAAGAACTTCATAGTTTAGAAAACGATACACAATTACTGACTAATGATATTTCATACATTCGTAGAAATTTATATAATAAAAAAACCAAATATCACCCACCACTTCTCAAAGATATTAATGAAGTACATGAAGTTCTAATAAATATGAATATCATGACTAACAAAAATGAAAACTTTTTGCTAATTAATGATAAGGAAACAAATATAATTGTATTTACATGTCTCACAAATTTAAAATACTTATGTTCTATGGAAAAAGTTTTTATGGACGGAACATTCCAGTTCTGTACTAAATTTTTTTATCAGTTTTTTGTACTGCGTGGCTTTCAAAATGGTATTTATACGTCTCTGGTATATGCATTGCTTCCTAATAAACGTACATCGACTTATGAACATTTATTTAAAAAGTTACGTGATGCATGTTTGACTGAAGGATTTTTACTTAACCCAAGTATGTTTGTAATTGACTTCGAAATTGGAATACACGAAGCGGTTCACAGTATATGGCCAACCAGTATTATTCGAGGTTGTAATTTTCA